>JAADWJ010000067.1:0-59416 GCA_023336165.1 Pythium monospermum
CAAAGTTTTTTTTTTTTTTTTTTCCCGCAACTTACCCGTAAGAGGAATGCCGAGGTATAGCAAATGGCTGCGGCTAGCACCACCGAGCCGAGACTGATGCCCACGAGTTCCAGAAGCATCGTGAGCGCCACCATCCACGTCAATGGACTATCAGCCCCTCCACCACCATTCCCATGGCCACCTGGCCCTTCCAGCACCGACTTCTGGAAGATGCCAAAGAGCACGATCGCCACGGCATCGTTGATCACGCTTTCGCCAAAAAGCAAGTTGAACAGCAGCGGCGGCGCGTGGCTTTTGCGCAGCACGACCAGCGTGGAGATGGGATCAATGGCCGAGATCAGCGCGCCGTAGAGCAGCGCCTCGGCCAGCGTCAGCGAGGTCATGGGGAAGCCCAGCAAGGCTCCAAACGGATTCTTTCCGAGCCAAAACACCAAGAACCCAGTCGCTAGCGAAGCGACCACGGTACCCGCAAGCGCCAGTAGGCAAATCACCATAAAGTTGGAGAAGAACCCTTTCCGCTGTGTATTAAAGCCGGCCTCCAGGATGATCGGTGGTAGCAGCCCAAAGAAAAGCAGTGGTGGATCCAGTCCTTCGTGGCTGGCGCGTTGACGCGACATGCACGAGAGCAGCCCACCGAGTGCGATGCCGAAGAGAATCGCCCACGAGGCCGTGGAGATGATCGGCACGGTCTTGGCGCGGTCCACGCGGTAGGCGATATGCACCAGTAGCAACTGCAGAAGCGCGTAGAAGAACAACACACTGGCGGTCCATTGCTGCTGCTTCTCTGGATCCCTTGGCTCGTCCATCTTGCTGTTGATGTGGGTGTTGTTGTTGTTATGGGGTGTTTGATACAGGGACTGCTTTCTCTCTGAGACCAGGCGTTGGAAGGGGTTCCCACAACCGACCCATCAAAAACTCTCCACAGTGTTTTTACTTTAGAGAAAGAGAGGGAAATGGAAGAACTGCGTCGCCAGCATTTGCTCGGTGGAGAGCTTTTACTGTGTGCGCTGCTGGAGCTCGTGGTCGTGCGGATCTCCTACGGCATTGAGCGCACCAAGACCTCGCCGTACTTGTCGTCGGCTGCGTGGGCGATCGTACTGGGCGTCGTGGTAAAAAGTCAGTCGTTCCTATCTCGTTTGATATGAAGGCGTCCTCATTTTGGTTGTATTCCTTCAGTTTGGGCTGATCCTGTCGCTAATATCGAAAGAAGTAAGCACCATCAAAACTCTCTCTGCGTCTGTATGTATTCGTCCAATAGTCGAGAGATTCTGACTTACTGTGTTTGTTATCCACACACACAGAAAGCCAAAGATATTGGGTTGGATCCGCAGATCATTTTCTTTGGGCTTCTTCCACCGATCATCTTGGAAGGTGGATTTACCATGAAACATCGCGGTTTTTTTGCGAATTTCTGGGACGTTTTCTGCTTGGGCGTGCTCGGTACGCTTCTTTCGACCGTGGGCATCGCACTCGCGCTCTACTGGCTCGGACAGACGCCACTGCTGGCCACAGCACTCAGTCCAGCCGAGGCCATGCAGTACGGGTCCTTGCTCTCGGCGATCGACCCCATCGCGTCGCAGCTTGTGCTACGCAAGAGCCACGTGCCGGCGCTGCTGCCAGAGTTGGTCTTTGGCGAAAGATCGCTCAATAACGCGCTCAGTACGGTCCCGTTAGGCGACGTCCATATTAGAATATCCTACCACCAACAAAACTAATACTCTGGAGTATTATTGTAGCGGTGGCGATTTTCAATTTGTGCCAAGAGCGTGTGCAGAGCGGCGATACCAGCATTTCGTTTGTGAACGGCATGCAATTGCTGGCGGAATTGACTGGGATCTGTGCCGGCTCGCTTCTCTTGGCCGCGGTGGTCGGGTATTCCTCGGCGTACTTGCTCCATGTACGGTATTAATACCTCAAATTCTCTGTCTCTCTTCGATACCACTGAGTAACTGTTAATGCCCTTGTATAGAATGCGGATGATGCCTTAAAGCAGCACCCAACTTATGAAATCTCGACGCTTTTGCTGTTTGCCTATGCGTCGTATTTGGCCGGCGAGTTTTTCCATTTAAGTGGCCATTTATGTGTGTTTTTCAGTGGCGCGTTTCTTCGCCACTACCACTTGCACAATATTTCACGAGCCAGTGCGACCACGTTCAAGCATTTACTGCGCACCATGGCATTCCTCGCAGAGACCTTTGTGTTTATTTACTTGGGCGTGAGCCTGTTTGCCTGTACGTAATTTATTTATTTGCATATTTATTGTTCAATTATTGCCCCGGCTATGTGCAACAAGACAATCTAATCGGTATCTATCTGTTTTTAAACTTAGATTCCGATACGTTTACGTGGGAATGGCAGTTTACGCTCGCAAGCTTTGTCGTGTGTCTGCTAGCCCGCGCGTGTACCACGTTCCCCATCGGGTGGTTGTCTCGCTTTTGGCGCGTGCATGCGATCCCAGGCAAATACATGGTGGTCGTGTGGCTCTCTGGGCTGCGCGGTGCGATCGCCTTTGGCTTGGCGCTCAACGTGCGCACACTAGAGAGCGACCCGACCCACGCGGCCGTCGTGCGTAGCTCCACGCTGGCCATCGTGCTCTTCTCGACCATCGTACGTGCTGGTAGATACATGTAATATCCTTCTGCGGCTTGCCTGTACAGTATGTTGCTGATGAGCAACTGTACTAGGTCTTTACGTTCTTCATGAGCCCGCTGGTCAAGTGCCTGGGTCTTGCCCATACTTGCGAGACCCACGCCCACGTGCGCTCCCATTCCCAACTACCCCCACCACAAGGAGAAGAAGAAGAGCAAACGCCGTTGCTTTCGTCCAGCAGCGAACA
This sequence comes from Pythium monospermum, assembly GCA_023336165.1. Taxonomy (NCBI): domain Eukaryota; phylum Oomycota; class Peronosporomycetes; order Pythiales; family Pythiaceae; genus Pythium; species Pythium monospermum. The sequence goes on from JAADWJ010000067.1 coordinate 2,837, forward strand.
AGAAGCCTCGTGGATCCGAGACGCCTGGACCGATTTTGATGAACACAATTTGCAACCGCTTTTCGGCCATGGCGGAAATACAAACACGTCAGCATCCTAGAAGTAGTTCAGTAGGCCATATAACAACACATCTATCTGTATTTCCATACGATTATGAGCAAATTTCTGTGTGGTTTTCGTTGAGCATAGTTTTGGCTCACGAGAGCCGCGTGGTGTGGAGACATTTCATACACTTGTAGGCCTTGGCGCCAGCCGGAAGACTCAGCAGCGTGCTGCAGTTTTGGCACCGCATCACTTCTTGAGCTGTTGCATACACACGCAAAAAAGGTGAATAAAAAAGCATGGGGTCAGTCACTGAGCCATGTAATCTAGAGAGCACAGAAAAATATGGTGAAAACGCACTGGTGTTGGTCGAGAGCTTGGAGACGCCTTGGCACTGTGGACACTTGACTGCCGTCGCGCTGCTTTTGACGATCAGATGCTTGCTGCAGTGGCCACAAGTCACCATCTTGGTGTCCTTGACGTCCACGGCACTGGAAGCAGCGGCGGTGGTGGACGAAGACGAGCTGCTGTTTGACACGGAGCGTGTGGGTGGGCCTGACGTCGTTGGAGCCGCTGGTGGTGGCAGTGGAGCGACTTGGTCGCTGGACGACTGGTCCTGGTCAGTGGACGGTGACGACGCGAGTTGATGGTCGCTTGAACCCGTGGGTTTGTTGGCAGCCGCCACGGGGGAGGAACGACAGTGAGGGCACGTCACGTCGGCTGGCTCGATCCCGTTGGGCACGTAGAGCACGCGACTGCAGCTGGCACATGGGAACGGCGTCGAGTCTCCGTGGTCATCATCAACAGTGACGTTAGCAGAGCCCGACGGGCCAGAACAGCCAGCGCCTGTGACGGACGCGTCACGTTGGCCGGCAAAGCGGGAGCAGGAGCCACAGGCCACACTCAGCGGGTGGCGGCCGTTCGCGACCACCACGGACTCGCTGCAGTGGACACATCGGATCGTGTACTCGCCACGTTGCGAGGCTGCTGGTGCGCTGGTCTCTCCTCCTGCACTGGAAATCGCCGAGGCACCAAGAAGTTGCTGGATCTTGCGCGCCAAAACGCGGTACGATCGCCACTGTGGCTCTTGGACAACCACAGCCAGCGAGGCCACAAGGTCGGCGTATTTCACATGCTGGTACACCGCCGCTCGCGTGGAAAACTGGGAACACGCGCGTCGCAACACACTCAACGGCGCGTACAGATCCAAGTCTGGCATGCCAAACTCACTCGCACTGAGCACCACGTACAGCGCCAAGTCCAGCAGCCACGCTGGTAGTGGCTCGCCCTTCTCTTTCTGGTCGCAAAATACCCGTGAAACGTCGACGATCATCGCCATCGCGTCCATCGAGTATACCATCGAAACTTGGGCGGCTTGTGCTTCTTCTCGCAACACGCGCTCCATCTCGTCCAGCAATTGATGGCCACGAAGATGAGCCATACAAGCCGCGTTCTGGCACAACGTGACCAGCGCTTGGCACGCCAACAAGTACAATTCGACCGACTGGTGGTTGGCAAAGCCCGTGAGGAGACGCGTAAACAGTCCAGACAACACCTCCGTCGTCGTCGCAGCAGCGTCATCGTCATCGTTGCTGCTTTCCAGAGAGATCATGGCAGATTCCAAGAACGGCAGCCCACGCGTGAGCAAGTGCTTGGCCTTGGCATTCATCACGTCCAGCATCACGAGCCATTCTAAAAACGTCAGCAACGGCGTTAGCAAAAGCGAAGTCTCCAGGATTTGGTCCTTTGCACTAGTCGAGCTGCTGGCGAGATCAAACACCAGTCCACAAATCCTGGACACGACTTCAAGCTTGGCTGGATCGGCATCTTGCAACGCAGGCGACCGCGCGAGATCCGTGACAAAAAGCGTCAGCCCGCGCTCCAAGCTGGATAAGAACACGTCGCTCCCCATCAACGCGCCGTGGCCATCGCTTGAGCAGCTGAAGATCGACTCGAACAGATCCAGAGACGTCTTCATTTCTTCCACCGACGGTTCGCTTGGTTTTGATGTGACTACCATCATCGACAACAACGTGGCCACGCCGTTTGGCGACGCCACCACACGGTGGATATCGTACTCGAAAAGCAACGTCAGCAACGCCTTGGCATCCGCACGGATCGCTAAGCGGAGAGACGCAGCAGCAGCAGATGCGTCGTCGTTTTCGTCCTCTTCGCCCTCCTCCTGGTCCACGTCCACGTCGCTGTCGTTGAGCTCGTCCATGAGCTTCATAATCACTTCAATCGCTCCCTTTTTGGCCAGCTTGGCGCCCATTTCTTTGGTTTTTGCTTGGCTGATCAAAAAGTGGAAAATTTGAGGCACATATTGCAACTCGGGGCGGTTTTTAGCCTTAAGACAGTCCATGAAATACTCGGTGATCTCCACGAGCAGCTCTTTGGCATCTTGCGGAAGAGTTGCAGCATCATCAACGGTCTTCAAAAAGCCCATCAACAGATCACAACGTTTAAACACGCCGCTGGCGTTGACCGAGATCTTGATATCGACAATTTGCTGGCCCATGACTGTCAAAAAGGCCATATCACGCTGCACATCGGCACTTTTGAGCTGCTCGTAGAATAAGATCCGCACCGTGGCATCCACACCATCGTAGAGGATATTGACCGCGTTTTCTTGGTGGCGTTCAGTGCCCTTTTGCATCCAGTAGACAAGCGACACGGCGCCATCAACGGCGATCCGTTCCATTTGAGGCTGGTCAAACGCTTGCCCATTCTTGAGCAGCAACGCCAACGCCAAGACACCGACGACCGACGTACGCGGATCAAAATCCACTAAAAAGTCGGTCAACATGGACACCAACGTGCTTCTCTCTAGCGGAGAAAGCCCCTCAAACAGCTTGGCCGGGTCGGCGTACACGATCTCGGTGAGCTTGCGCGCGACGGTGACCCGCACCGACGGCCTCTTGGCGACCACAAGCACACGGAAAAGCCGCTCAATGTTGGCGCTTTCGACCATATCGACCCAGAGCGGACAGGTCGCGAAATCCGAGTCGACAAGATTCGAGACCACTTCTTCGGCGATCTGGGAGACATCGTCCGTGGGAGACAACACATTTTGGATGATCGCGCTTGGCAAAATCGATCGGTGGTCGTACAAAGTCTTGCGGAACTCAAGTGGGTCGCTTGACAAGTTGACGATGACGCGGCCCGAAAGCTTGGCGATCGTGTGGCGCGACGCATCGCCTTTTGCCGCAGCTGCAGCTGCTGTCGCGTGCTCGGACGCTGCCGTCGTGGCTTCGTACAGATCGACCAGCGCACTCAGCGCGACGCCGGCTTCCAGCACGAGCAAGCGGATGCGGCGGTTTTGCGTGAGCACGCCCATGACTTCAAGCGTGCGGATGACCGTGGACGAGGCGAGTGTTTGGTGGCGCTTGAGCAATTGCAGCAGCGCGATATGGACGCCGGCGCTGATGATCATATTGGCGATCGACGGGTTGGTCACTTCATTCACCAGCTCTTCTAGTACAAAGAAACAGTCGTCAAACACTTGCTGTGCGTGTTCTTGCTCGGCTCCTTGTTGTTCGCTGGCTTGGGCTGCAAAGACAGGGAACACGGTGACCAGTGCATGAACAAATTCCAGTCCCGTGGTGTCGGAATCGACCGCGTACTCGGACAAGAAGCAGTCTTTCCACACGCGGTGGCCAATAAACACACGCACAATACCGACGCCCGCCGCCATGCGTTCGGTTGACGTAGAGGACGAGGCCGAGGAAGACGGAGACGCCACGAGGTAGTTGACCACGGCGTTCACGATGCCGCGCACGTCGTCGCCTGCTTGGGTCGCGACGTGCGAGACCGAGCTCTTCAACACCAAGTGGAGAAGCTGCAGCACTGCGTAGCTGATGCGTTTGGTGGTATCGTCCAGCGCCTTGGCGGTATCCGTCCAGCGCCGGAGGCAAATGCAAAAGCCGCGAAGCAACCCTTGGTCGATGAGCTTGGACACGATCTCAAAGCCGCCGTCCATCGCCACGCGCAGACACTTGAGCGCATCAAGCCGAGTCGCGTACACCGTGTCTTGCGCAGTCGCGAGCGTCATCACAACCGGGAAACACGCTGTACCAGCGACGTGGTCTTGGAATTTTTCAATCAGCTGGATCGTCTCTTGCTCCACTGGCTCTGGCAATGGACGCGCCAGGTCATGGAGCGACTTGATCTCGGTCAAGACGCCCAGCAAACTCAAACTGCTCACACGAAGTTTGACGTCGCGACCGGAAACCAGCGCAAACAGCGTATCCAAGACGCCTAGTGGGATCACACGGCCATTTTCGACCATCGCGCGGAAGAACCGCAAACCGGAGACGCGGTTTTCATCCGGTGGCGTTTGCAGCAACTTTTGGAAAAACTCACAGATATTGGCGTCGTCGACAAGCGTGGCCACCAACGACTGCTTGTGCTCACAGAGATTCATCAGCGTATGGGCTGTGAACGGGATCAAACTGGTCTTTTTCGACAGCAAAAAAGCCGTCAACGTAGGCACAATATCCCACGCGACCACGCTCTCCACGTAAATATTTGTGGGTTCCTTGCTGGCGGCGTCCGTGAAACACTTGATGATGCCAATGAGACTCTTCTGGAAGTTGATTTCGCCTGTGAATTGGTTCACACCGACCACACAGCCTTTGAGCTTGTCCACGGCCAGCTGGAGCACACCTTGGCCAAAGAGGAACTGCAGCACATCTTCATCACTTGGCCCACTGGACATCGTCGTGTCGTCTGGGTGCTCTTGGGCAGTGGACGAGACCCACGTCGCACACAGATTGTATACAATCTCGGACGCAATGGCGCAATCGTCTTCAAAATCCACAAGCAGCAAGATTTCTTTGAGAAACTCTTGCTGCGTGGCGACGACGCGAACAAAAGAAATTTCTTGTGATAGCTGCAAAAACACTTCAAACGCCAGCATCCGGTTGCGGTGGTCGCCCTTTTGTACCACCGAGACAAATGACGGGATCGAGTCCAATGGCACTTGGCTCACGCCGCTTGGCACAGTCGATACCGCTGACAGAGACGAGGTGGATGAGGTGGCGCGCTGACGGTCCAGCACGTGGAGACACTCGCCGAGCGTGCTCAGGATGGCCTCGAGCGCCACATCCAGCGTTTCCTCGGTCGCTTGGGCCTCGACTGGATCGTTCGAGACAATGCTGTTGCTGCGGATCGACACAAATTCGCCCAGCAAGCGGCAAAGCAACGGGATCCCGTCTTGGTCAGTCAGCTCCAACGTGTTTTCTTTGTTGTCGGCCACAAACTTCTTCAAACTGCGCGCGGCTTCCACACGGATCGCCATGGGCGTTGCGGTCTCTGCAGCGAGCATTTCACGGAGCCGCACGCCACCACCAGCGATGCGCAAGGCGTTTTGACACGCAACCGACCGAGAAACGTGGAAAAAGAGCCGCAACGCCTTCTTCTCGACCTCCAGCTTGGTGGACGCGCCGCCCATGAGCTGCACGACGAGTGTGCACGTGCCTGACTGCGCAAACGCTTCCCCTGCTGGCAGTTCGTTGCCCGCGCCGTTCTCTAACGCCATGAGATTCGCCAACAGCTCCAGTGTCGCGCACTGGAGCTCTTCGTTGTCCCCCGCGGCGACGAGTAGCTCACAAAACGACCCAATGCCACCGGCCGCTTCAATGTCGTTGAGTTGTGCGATGCGGTGGAGCCCCAAGCCGGCCATCGTTTCCTCACGACCGACGGTGAGAGCACCGGCGAGTTGCTTGAGTTGCTCCAGTTTCTGTTGGTTCACATTGGGTGACACAAGAAAGAGTCAGTAAATCCTGCAGAGTAACCCGGAAGGGGGGGGGTTACACGATATACAGAGAGAGAGAGAGAGGACAACGTACATCGCTGACGCGGATCGAGTCGTCGGCGAGAAGGCGACGCAAGCCGACGATACTGAAAAAGTCGCCTGCCACGACATTGCGGCTGCAACGCACACAAATGGGCACTTTCTGGTCGTACCCTGGACCGACAAACGGCAGCGTCGCGCGGTTTGAGGCGCAGTTGGGGCAGTACAAGCCGCCACACAACCGGCAATGATGCTAATGCAAACAATACAACACCCGGGGTTGGCTTAGTTCCATCATCATCGTTGCTCTGTACAAAACAAACGTACCCGTCGTCGAAGCACACCAAACTTGGTGCCACAGTGGGTACAGTTCGGCGTCGACTCTTCTGGCGCCAATGGCGGCGCGTAGTACTGGCGACTCGGCTGGAATGGCTCCATGGACGCCATCACAATACTATCGGTGGTGGCGTTGTGGAGCGTGACCGCGCCGCTCGGCCGTTCGCCTGTAAACATCGGCGACGACGGCAGCTCCAGTTCCGACTCTTCGTCCTCGGAGAGCGACCGTGCGAATGTGTCGTCGTATGGATCGTATCCATCGTCATGGTCATCGTCATCGTAGTCGTCGCCGCCTGTTTGGTATCCTCGCGGCAGTCCGATCGTGAGCGACATAGGATCCGGCATAGGATCCGCTTGTTGTTGTTGCTGCTGCGATGACGGTGTCTTGGGCGTATTCCCGATACGACCGAGCCCTACGTACTTGGCCGGCCGAGTGGTTGGTTTCTTGCGCACCTCTCCATTCATCTGCCTTGCTTGTCCGTTGTCCTGAGCGGGCACGGCGCGCGCCCCTCCACCTCCTCCTGCTGCTGCGCTCCTCGCGACGCCATTACTGGCGCCACCACTTGCGCTTTGTCCGCTTGTGCTGTTACTGCTGGTGCTGCCTTGAGCAGGTGGCGGACCGACCCGTGGGTCCACCCACGTTGTCGTGCGCGCGCTGTGGTCTACGAAATAGACCCGCCCATCGGCGTCTCGCATCTCCTGCCAGCCAGAGGGAAGCGGCTCGTTCGTTGGCAAATGCCACGATGTCTGTACCCCACCATAGCGCAAGGTTCAGTGTCTTCCTTCATCCATCAAGTCGAGTTGAACAACTGTTACACTCGCTTACCTCTCTTGTGACATGGTTCACGTAGAAAACTTGGCCGCGCGAGTCACGCACACGCTCCCATCCAGCACGCAGCGCTGTCGCCATGTGTGCTCCTTGTCACTTGTTGCGTGTACTGTACCCAGTGGCGGTCTCACGGTAACGGGGCAGCTTTCTCCCCTTGTCTTGCTTCCGCTTTCCCTTCTCCGGTCTCTTGTGCTTTGTCGTCACTATGTACCGCTGCATCTGACGTGTACCAAAACATGGGTACCACCGGGTCAAACTGATTTTGAATCCGGATATTTCTTCAAGAAAAATCGGGACCGTATCCGGATGCCGATTGTATAGTTGAAGCCAACCAAAAACAACCTTCGGTATACAGACTGCCGGATAACTGAACTGGACCATCTGGGTGGAACTATTCCGGATGTGGGGTATAGCCGGATACGATTGTTGAAGTTGAAACCATTTCGCAGCTCCCAGCATTGAAAGGCAGTTTCACCTACGCGTACCGGTATTAATACGTGCACCAAGCAAAAAAGAACAAGAAAGGCAAGAAACAAAATATGTTCAACGATGAAGTCCACCACTTGGTCATTGGCCTATTGCGCGCGCCTGCATGTCCTCCTCCACGATGATCGGGGTCACGAAATCGCCGTCGATCTACGGCGAGTTTTACGCGCTCATGGCGCTCGCGCTGCCTGGCACGCTCTCGACGTACTGCTTCTTCTCCATGTCGATGACGCTACTCAGCATCATGGGTCATCTCGGTGTGGACCAACTCGCCGGCGTATCGTACTCGCAAATGACCATGGACTTGACCACACTTGTGCTCATGGAGGGCTTCAATGCCGGCATGAACGCGCTTTGCTCGCAGGCCTTTGGCGCCAAAAACTACACCTTACTCACGCAGTACGGACAGCTCACTGCTGCCATGCTCACGGTCATGTGCATCCCTGTAGGCGCGCTATGGTGGAGCCTTGGCGATATCTTGCTGCTTGTCGGCGTCAAAGAACAAGTCGCAGATTATGCGCGCGTGTATTGCCGCCTCTCCATTATCGGCATGTGGCCACGCAGTATGTTTCAAGTGCTGTCCATTTACTACCAGTCGCAGCTGGTCGTGGTGCCCACGATGGTGATCAATGTCGCGACGGTCGTGCTCAACGTGGTGCTCGCCACGGGTCTCACGCACGGCACGTTCGGCTTGCCAGCGTTGGGCTTCATCGGTTGTCCGATCGGCACTTCACTAGCAGTCTGGCTTCGCCTGGTCGTGTACTACTACTATATGCACATATACAAGACGTACGACCGCAAATGCCGGTGGGCGTGGACCCGTCGATCGTTCAACCTCAAGTCGCTCAAGATTCTCATGTCTTTGGGCTTTCCTTTGGCCTTGGGCAACGTCTTTGAAGACTCGCAGCTGCAGACCATCGCGCTGTTCGCTGCCAAGATCGGAGAGCTTCAGCTCGCGACCCACAACTCGATGATGGAGCTTTTTCTGTTCGCGACAAGCCCGATCTTTGGGCTCAGCGACGCTGCGGTGACTCGGATCGGCAAGCACCTGGGAGCAGGCAAGACCCAGTTGGCGCGCACGGTCTCGCTCATCGCCGCCGCGGGTATTGGCGTTGTCGCGGTGGCGACGTCGACGACGATGTTTGCCTTGCGTGGCCATATCGGTGTGATCTTTTCCGACGACCCAGCTGTTCTCTCCCAGTTCCACCTCATCGCTCCGACCGCTGCCATTGCGTACTTGTTTCTCTCGTTCTTCATCTACGCGTTGGTGCGTAACCTTTGGTGTGTAACCCCAAAACGTAACCTCCAGTGTGTAACTTTTCTTGTTCTGTTTTGCACATGTCGCAGATGGTCCTGGAAGCGCAAGCGAGGCCAGTGCCCATCATGGTGGCGTTCATCGTTGGCTCGTGGGGCGTCGGCGTGCCCAGCGCGTACTTCTTGGGGCTCGGGCAAGGTCGCCAGTGGTTTTTAGGCATCTGGATTGGCATGATCTTTGGCTACGTGGTCACCGCAGCCATCGCGTTCTACTACGCGTACTTCAAGGCCGACTGGGCCGTGGCCGCTCAAGAAGCCATGCAACGCTGCCATGGAAAAGAGAATGATGTATTGCTGGAAAGCTCCCCACTGCTTGCCCAACACACAAAAAAAGGATCAACTGATCGAAATCTAAACTAAAAGCTAAACTAAACTAAACTCATTCCGAAAGCTACGCCTCGATCTTGGCCTTCTTGTTGGCGCCGCCACGCAAGAGCGTGACGACCGAAAGCCACTTCATTCCTTCCAGTTCGCGTTTTTGGCCCTTGCCCGTGGTCGTCGCGATCGGCAGGCGGTCACGCACAGCGCGCAGCATTTGGTCGGCTTCGATCTGGCTGGGCGTTTCTTTCCACACGCCACACTCTTGCAAATTCTGTTCAATGTGTTTCATGAGAAACTTGAGATCGGAAAACCGTTTGCGGTTGTTGGCTGACGCGATATCGCTCCCTTGGATCAGTCGCAATGGCTGGTAGCCTTTCTCCACGTCCCCACAGCACCACTGGCGCCACATGATATCCATCGATTCCTTGGGGAAGTCGTAGTCTTCCGGAAGGTGGTGCCACGCGTTTCCCCACAGGTACAGCCGTCCATCCGCCGGTGCATCTTGTGCTTGGTAGTTCATTTGCGGTGGTGGCGGCTGCATTGCGCGTGGCCGTGGCGCAGCGGCTGGCTTTGGTGGACGCTGGGCCACCATGACAGGAGACGCACGTGGTGCGGGGACATGTTGTGGTAACGGCGGCTGGTCCACTGTGATGAACGACGTCATCTCACTGTCAAACATGGACAGCGACATCATCGGTGGGGAGATGGGCTCGGGTTCAATACGCTGAGTAGTGGGTTTCTTCTTCTCCGCCATGGACAGTGTCTTGGTGGTGGCTACTCTTGGAGGAGTCGATTGCGGCCCTTGCTGTGGCGACACGGCGGTCGCAGTGGATGGCTTGGTGCTCGCCATGGCATCTTTCACTGCGTTGGCTAACTGCGCCTTGGTCATCACGATGGGCGCGTGGCTGCGCTCGTCCACGGCATCCACAACGCGTTTCACGATCGTTTCGACCATGCCATCCACAGCGGCCGCGAGCCGCGCCACGGTCGCCTCGACACAATCCATGCGTGACGCCAGCACCTCCATATCCATCATATCGTGCATACTTACTTCTTACGTTTGTCTTCTTGCCGTGGTCTTGCGTTGTGAGGGATGCAGGGAGAATGCGGGCGAATTCATCGCTTTCACATTCTTCGCGCGCTTTTTTTGCCATGTTTCCTTTGTCGCCACATCGTCAGATTTTGGTTGGCTTCAACTATACACTTTTTATCCGGATATAATATACCCCGACAATCTGTATACTGTAGTGTTATTAATACCAGGGTGCTCCGCTTCAGCTATCCAGTATCCGGATAGTCTGTATACCTGTAGCGTAAGTTGTTTCCAATAATTGACACCCATGGGGTATTACCACACCAAAGATGGCTTCAGAACACCAACAGTCGCAATTGGCAACGTCAGAAGCCACCAGCAGCCCACCACAAGCTAACTCCACAGATCGCCCACTGTATACCACCGCCACCACTATGACCGAGGAATCCACACCACCAGCGAAGCGGACGCGCTGGCCCGCCGCAGCGCTGCTGTTCGATTTCACCATCATGGTCGCGATGGTCGGGCTGGACATGCGCGATCTATGGTACAAGACCCGCTGGATCGGGCCGGACGACAGCTTTTCCTTCACTGCCACGGCATCCCAGACGCTCCAAAACGATACGTTGCTCTCTCTGGCAACGGATCTCAATCGCTCGTCCACAGCTGTTGGCTCCGTGCTGCCTCGCCCCTCTGGGTGGAGCTCGTTCCTCGCGACTTGCGAGGAGCTCCACCCGATCGCCAACGGTCCATTCTTTCTCCACGCCTTGGGACGCAACTGTTCCATTGGCGCGTCATCATTCGTGGCACCAGAACTCATTTTTGTCGCGTCGTTCCGCGCCGATTCGCTCGCGTGGGCGGCCTGCCGGTTGCTTCGCAATGACCGCAAACCAGTCATTTGCCGGTCCGCGATCGTCAAGGGCTTTGCGTCACGGTACAATATCGTGGAGACGCCAGCACAAATCAGCTACTCCTCGCGTGGGAATGCCACGTACAGCCACATGGACTTCCAAGAGACAAGCCCGCCCATCGTGAACCCGGATACACCCGCAGAAAGTGAGCTATTGGGGCTGCTTGCGGTCATTTCTCGAAGCGCACCGCCGCTCAGTCGGCTCACGTGCGTCGAAGGATTCGTCCACCGCGGGCCAGGCCACTACACGTCCAGTATCTTTGGCTGTGCGAGCGCCACGCGGTTTGAAAGCGCGTTTGTCGGCCACCACGCGACCGATATCGCGTCTCTCTTGCAGAACAAGGCGTGGCTCACGTCGGACGTGTTGCGCCTCTTTGGCATGCAATACATCATCCGCCAGAACTCGTGGTCGCATTTTCATGTGAGCTCCTCGCCGTCCTCCTCCTCCTCCTCTACCATCGCCGTGGAGCATGTTACGCGGATCAATTTTTCGTCCTCGGGCATTCTGTATACGGTGGAGATCGCCATCGACGTCGTGCTTCTCGTGTTCAACTTCATCAGCACGATCGAGATCGCGTCGCTCGTGCTGTTCCCACTGGTCCAAGAAGTCTTTTCTTACTCCGCTTCTGGCAATACGCTCGTAGCCGACGACGACACGACGCCGTTCGCATTTGACGACTACAAAGCCACGCTCACGTGTCCGCTGTTCCGCAGCACACCGCTGGCAGCTCTCATGCTCTTTTCCCAGTCTCTTTCCTGGATGTTAGTGTTTCCCAACTCGGTCATTTGGACTTGGACCGAATCCTGGAATGGCAAAATGCAAGCGTACTTGTCCACACTGCGCATTTGGATCGTGCCGCTGATTTTGGTCAATTTGAACTGGAATTTGATCGTGTATTTTGGGGAAAAAGCAGCCTACAAAATCACCCGCTGTGCGTACATTTCCATCAAGGAAATTTTTCTTATCGCGTCGCTTGTCGCGTACTTGAAACGCAGCGCTGTGTTTGCCATTGGCTCGACAAAATACGCCATGGACTCGCAGCGTGTGACGGATTTCGAGACGTTCCACAAAGGCGGACTGCTCGCGTTTGGCAACGGGTTCCCCGAGACCCAGGACGCCCAGCAAACGGCGTCAGGCGTGGTCACCGAGGTGCTCTACGCGCCATTTGTGGCCATCATCTTGTGGAGTTTGCTGGCCATCGCGGTGCGGATCGCGCTGCGGTTTGTGTACCACTACGTGAGGTGCACACCGTCCACGGTGGTCGTCGTGCCGACTTCTCATTCGTCGTCGTCCATAAAAAGTACAGGCACCTCGGCGTCTTCTTCTATGGTATACCAGCGGCTGCCCATTGAAGCGCTGCTGAATTTGCCCATCCGCGCGCGGTCTTTAATTCGTGATAGTTTCCAAATGGAGACGACCATCGAAAATAAGACTTTTTTGAGACCGTCGTGTTACGTGGACCATGGCATCGTCATGGAACACCACAAGCTGCGCACGCGGCAAGGGTTCTTTGGCACAATCCGGTACTCGACCGACGCGGCGCCGCACTTGATGCCACAACCAGCAGTGGAAGCTCCAGCACTGGTACCATCAGTACTACCACCGCCACGACCGATGGCTCGTAGTGGTGGCAGTAATACCAGTCGAAGAGAGCTGCGGCAACGCCACATACTCAAGCCGCTACGATAAAACAATACGAAATGTGGTTTATGTTGACACTAAATCGTGTTTTTCATTCAAAAATACATGTTTTGAAAAAATACCGGTATTGCAACCGGTATTTGAGCAGTTTCTAACGGATCCCAGTCACGGTTTGTAACCAACACCTTCCTCTTCAAGATCGAACAGTCACACAAAGAAAGCAAGCGGAACACCACACATCAGCAACCAACCCACCATGGCGGGCGCGATGGTGACGATGCCCATGTTGATCATCAACATGGGCGCAGAGATGATCTACGTGCTGGACCAGCGGCTCAAGGCGCAGAACATTCCGCGCGACAAGAGCTCGAAAGTGCTGGAAGATATCCTCAAGACGATGCACAATGAAAAATTCATGGCCGAGCTCTTCAAGCCCCACCACATGTACTCGAATTTGTCGACGCGGCAAATCTTTGACAGGCTCGCGCACTCGTCCATCATGCGACTCAACACCAACAGCATGGATAAGGTACTGTACTGTATTCGATCTCTCCAGGACGAGGAGCTACAGGAACTCATGCTTATTTTCAATAGCTCTACGATTTGATGCGCATGGGGTTCAAATACCAGCTTTTATCGTGCGCATCGGCCGACGAGCTTCTCCAAGTCACAATGAACCACTTGGAGAACACCAAAGGGCTCATCGATGCGGACGACGCCAAGCGGCTGATCGACGAGACCATCTTGCTCACGTCGCAGACGTTTGGCAATTTGTCCTCGGCGGATTTTTTTTTATTGAAGCAATATTTGTGTCGTTTCTTTCAGGATACGCGCATCAAAGTGTCGCTTTTCTTGCAGAATGGCATCCAAGGCATGGATGGCACGCTGTCGATCCGGTACGATGGTGTGACTGCCACCGGTGGGCGCGTGCCTGGCACAGTGAAATACTTTGACGACGACGGCCGTATCGATGAGGAAGAAAAGTTCACCATCGCGACCGCCGAGTCCTCAGTGGAAGCGCCTGCTTTGCCTGTGATGGAGAGAGAGCAGCGCAATACCCATCTGGGCTTCAACATGTACGAAGCCGATGTCAAGCGGATCGCGGCGGCGGCCAAGGCCACGAAAGATGTGGTCGCGGATGCCAAGCGAGGAGGCGCGCGTGGGCCAACCAAACCGTGCAAGACTTTTAAGGCCACTGCGAGCGATGGGCTCAATTTGCTTGCGGATTTGTTGGGCGCGTCGTCGTCGTCAGCGAAAGAAATGGAAGAAGAGCCGCGCGCGTTCAAGATCAATTTGTTCCCAGATGATAAAGCGCATCGTGGTGGTGGTGATGATGATGGTGACGATGAAAAGGACGTGCCGACGATTTGGATCGATGCAGCCAGCGATCGAAAGGAAACTGATGCCGTGCGGGACGAGTTTGATGGATTTGAAGATGAGAAGCGAGAGGGGAAAGGTGTGGAGGCTGACGATTTGCTGCGTCTCATGGACTCGACGACGTAGAACTACATAGGACGGGTGGTTGTAGTTTGCTGCTGACATTCCACGTAGATACTGTACTGGGAGGAAGGGACGACAGTACTTATATCCACAAATATATACCACGGGAACGGCGTCGCTCAAGAGCACATATCTACTTTGTTGCAAACGCGCTCCTTCCAGGACCATGTCGTGCCCGTTCCGTCACTCCATTCTCACACATCCATGTTGAAGTGACCGGTTGATTCCGGATGATTGAGCGTATACCGTATACTATGTTTTACGTTTTACTGTCACGATCGGTTGATACCGGATGATAGAGCGTATACTGTGTAGATTGAAGTTGAAGTCCAAGTTGGGGCGGCAAACTCGAGGCAACTTTTTTTGAAAGTTGGATTCAAAAACCCAACAATCACAAACAAGGGAAAACACCAACACAAACAAATTTGCTTCGTCGCCAACAACTACCAACCAAGAACCACCAACAACCAACAAGTAGCAAAATGGAAGCACGCATGATGGAGATGGAGGGGCAGCTGCGCGTGCTCCAGGCCGCAGTCGAGTCGCTCGTGCCGACTGTCGCGGATCGCGTGCTGTGCGAGCTGACGCTGCGTCGCGCGATGCTCGTGGTCAAGTCCACGCAAGAAGACATGGAGAAAATGGTGATGGACGCGCTGCTCACAGCTGACGAGCCCTTTGCGAAGAAGAAGAAGAAGGAGACCACGCCGGCGCCGATGCCAGTGGCACAACAAGCGCGTGTTCAAGACGCGACGCATGTTGTGGAGAGCGAGGACGTGACGAAAGAGCAACCAAGTGCGCAGCGTAGCGTTGCCGTCGTGGGCGATGCGGAAGCCATGGTGATGAGCGAACTCGACGACGCTGTCAGCACCATGAGCGACAGCGACGACGACGAATACAACGATAACGACAACCGCCATGTTGCCCATGGCACCAACATTGACCCAACGACGCCAACGATGCCAATAGCGAAGAACCAAGATGGCGAAGACCAGCGGATGGAAGTGGAGACCTCGCAAGAGTCGTCAGCGAGTGGCCACTCGAGCGACGCGTCGTTTGTGCAGGAAGAAAGCGACCATGATCCATTGGCGTTGGCATCGTTTGACAAAGTCGTCAACCCACGCGTGCCACCAATCGCAGCAGCACCATCAGCACCCGTGACGCTCCCCACCCGTCCGCCAGTCATTACTATCCAGAGACCCACTGCGCATCCATCACACCCACCGGCCATGGCGCCATCAACGCTGCCACCACCGCCACAACAGTTTCTTGCAGTGCGACCAACGATCTCGTCCACTTCTACGAGCTATGAAGAACCACCGTTGGCCAATGCACCTGGCGACTTTGAAGTGCAAACCAAGGACAGCCTGGCGGTCGCGTGGGAGAAATGGTGCTGCGGAGAAGCCGACAGAGGGTTTCCTCCCTTTCGCAGCATCAACACGAGACAAATCGCCAACAAGTCCACAATGCGGCGGCTTTCCGATTTGCGCTGCACCATGATGCCGATTGAGACACTCGCGAAAGAGCAGCACTTGTGGAAACTGCAGCCGACAATCGCCGAAGCCGCGGCCATGTTTGCCGCGTTGCAGGACCAGCTGACCATGTACGAGCCGCCTGCGAATGGACGCAACCGCAAGAAAGAAATCGCGTGGTCCACGGCGCTCAACTTGTTTCGGCGAGGACGAAAGCGCAAGCACGAAGGAGAAGAAGACAGCGGCCCAGTCATCACCGAGATCGTACTTTGAAAAATCCCACAACGTTTTTCGAATTCAATTTGCGTATTTCAGTAGATTTTGGGATCCACCCGTTTACATTCACTCTTGTTATCTGAGTCCATCTGACTCTTTGGTCTCAGACACGTTCCTGATTCCTGACGATGTGGGAAAGGTGCCGCACATTTCGACGCAACCACGACAGATAAAATGGCAACGCCGGCGATGCGCGCGCTCGCGTTCCTGCGGCAGTCATTAGCGCCAAAGTGAGTTTCCCCATATATCCAGGAGTATGCAGCATGCTTCATACTAGACGCCTGTAGCTTCCATCACTGACGCGCCTCCATATGTCGCTTGTTTGTACGATTAGAGGGCTGGATGTCGTGATCCCGTTGACCGTCGAGCGGTACAATCGCTTCTTGGAGCGCGACAATGCGACTGCCGCGTCCGATTTGACGCGCTTCAAGTTGCCCATCGAGTCAGCGCTGCCGTCGCATTTGCTGGTGCTCATCGGCAACTCAAAGGCGCTTTGGGAACCCTTTCTCAGCCACGTTGCGAATGAAATGAGCTCACAAGAAGGGGAAGAACAGCAGCGTATTTTACCCGACCCGATCGACCGGTACGTGAAGCAAACCATCGACCAAGTGGTCGCCGACTGTGACGCAAATGGAATCGTACGGCCCACCAAGGTATGGTACAATAGTTGTCGAACGTGATCGATAGTAATACTTTGAGCCCTTGGAAAAATAGTAATACTCGACGCTGACTGTGTACTGTAGTCTTACTGGGTGGCGGATACGACACCAGGCAAGATGATCCTCGCCCAGAAAATGGCCGCCGCCGCCAATGCAGTCTCTCGGTGTCCGGTACGGTCACGTGGACGATCTCGATATTAATACCCTGCCTGACCCTTGGTACTATATTACTATTTTTTGTTCCCCCCAAAGCCTTCCCAGATTTGTCTCCATCCAGTCTTTGGGCCCTGGTTGGCGTTCCGTTGTGCGCTTGTTTTTCCATTGGAGGGGCTCTCTCTACAAGAGCAAGCACAAGAACAAGCAGACCACCAAGGTACTGAAATAAGCCCTTTTTGTACCCATGATGCCAAACTCCATGAGCTTCTCAAGTCTCAAATGGACGCCGCATTGAGCCAAGTGTCAAAAGACCACCAGCAGCGGACAATAATCAAGCCGGACGCATGGAAAAAGTGGGTGTTACCACGCATCACCATCGCTCCCAACCACAAAATGATGTACGATCCCAACCAGATCTTGTACCATTACACCAAAGACTTGGCGTTCTTAGCCAAGGTCGTCCACGCACGAAAACACAATTTGAACTCGGACTATTTCCGTGACTTGCCTCCTGTGGCCGCGGTGGAATTCCGAGAGCTTCTGCAACAAGTGATTGGCCAAAACAAAATCGATGCGATCGCACTCAGTGGTGGGCTAGATACCTCCATCTTGGCCGAAGCGAATGCGCAGCCATGGCACAGTGAATATGGCGTGGGCGTCTTCTCTCAGGACAAGGCCACGCTAGCCAAGCCGCTGTTGTCGTTCACCCATGCGTTCACGGTGCAGGCGACCCGGGACGCGCCAGACGCCGGGTACGCGCGCCAGATTTTCAAGCGGCTTCACGGCCACTCGATGGAGCATCTCCATATCCTGGAAAGATCGCTGGAAGAGCTTCTGGACCATGCTGAGCCAGTCGCCAAGTTGCTGGCCACGTGTGACCCGATGGAGCTGCGCAACAGCGTGGTCATCTACGCCGTGCTCCACCACGCTTCGCAACTGGGCATCCAGCAAATCGTCACCGGCGACGGCGCTGATGAAATTTTCTGTGGGTACAATTTCTACCGAAGCATGATGAGTGACGAGTCCAAGCTGCTGGCGTACCGAGACCAGATCATGCGCGTCATGGGCTTCACTGCGCCGACGCTCGCCAAGGCGTTTGGCATTCAGGTCATCACTCCCTTTTTAGATCACCGTGTGGTGGCGTTTGCACAGAAATTAAAAGTGCGCGATTTGATTGGCGAGCGCACGCCCGTGCCGGTGGATGCGCCAGGCGTCCAGTATGGGAAACTGGTGATGCGGCAGGCGTTTCCTGAGGCGTTTTCGCAGTGGCGATGGAAGCAGCCCATTGAAGAAGGTGCGGGCACCACGGCGCTTCGCAAAGGGTACTTTGACACGAAATTCACTCAGGAAGAGTTTGCAAACGAGCAAAAAAGTGCGTGGCAAACCCATGGCATGTACTTGCGTGATCACGAGCATTTGTTTTTTTTCAAGGCGTTGTTGAAGGCGTTTGATGGCGATTTGAACAACGTACCGAAGCGGAGACGCCATACGACTCGTACTTCGACAGCGGAAGAAGAGCAATCAAGTGGTGGTGCTGCTGCTGGTGGTGGTGTCTATTGTCCAGCGTGTGGCTTTGAACTGTCCCATGCAGACCAAGATTTCTGTGTCACGTGTGGCTTTTGGCCGACATGTGAGACCAAGACCAACAATACAAACGGGTACGCGACCGAGGCGTTGGCAAAATTGGAAAACGCCAAACGCCAACTGTCGGCGGAAAATTGATTTGGTTGTTGGTGGTGGTGACAATTTGTTGTTGATCTTATTCTGACAAACGACACCAATTGTTGGTGGACGGTTGAAATGTTGAAATGAGACCAACGAATTTTTGAGACAAAATGAACATCAAAAGTTGGAGAGATTAGATTTTACTCTGGGTAACTCTTCGGTGGTACTACGTAGTATTGTTTTTCTTTTTCCCAGTTTACGCTTCGTTCTTGGCGGCGGTCGAGTGGAGAACGTCCCGCAGTTCTGGGTGGTGTTCCGCGAGTCCGTCGGTCGCCGAGACCATGCTCTGA
This sequence comes from Pythium monospermum, assembly GCA_023336165.1. Classification (NCBI taxonomy): domain Eukaryota; phylum Oomycota; class Peronosporomycetes; order Pythiales; family Pythiaceae; genus Pythium; species Pythium monospermum. The sequence goes on from JAADWJ010000067.1 coordinate 21,619, forward strand.
CGGTCATTGGGGTCCATGGTCTCGCCCACTTGTTCCGCCACGATCCGCGTGACGATGGTGTCACAAGTGACGTTGACGGCGGTCTGGAAACGGTCCAGGAACCAATCCGTGGCCACGATGAACGCAAACGTCGAGGGCAACGGGATGTTTGGGAACACACTCTGCCAAATGGTCATGGTCATGACGATACCAGCGGCTGGCACCGGACCGGAGCCAACCGCTCCGATCGTGGACACGAGGATGATGAGAAAGTACTCGACGTTGCCAATGATGTTGCCGATACCTTCTGCCTCGGCCATGAACACGATGGCGATCGGGTACCCAATGGCCGCCCCGTCCATGCCAATCGTCGCCCCCAATGAAAGCACAAAGCGAGACAATGTTGGCGTGATGACGCCCGTCGCGTCCATGCACTCCATGACCACTGGAAGCGTCGCCATGGACGACGCACAGCCCATGGCGAACACCTGCGCACGGAACATTTTCTTGATCCACGCGTACGGGTTACACTTGACAAACGCGCGCAAAAGCACGGGGTAGAAAATGTACACGTGCACTGCCAATGCGATCAAGTCGCATAGCACAAAGACACCCACATCCGAGACCAGCACACCCAAGTCCTTTTGCACTGCGATCGACGACGCCAGCAGCGACACAATGGCGAATGGTGTGCACATGATGATCCACTTGATCATGGTCATAAACACCATGTTGATCTCGCGGAAAAACTGCGCCACGACTTTCATTTCACGTGGCAGCATCGAGATCGCGATGCCAAAGGGCAACGAAAACATGATGATGGAGAGCAACACGCCCTCGGAGAAGGCCATGGTGATGTTGCTCGGCACCATCGCTTGCAGTTGACCTTGCAGTGCCTCCGTGAGCGACCGCTTGAGAAATTCGGACGAGCCCTTGGAAAACACGCCGTTGATATCCGTGGCGATAAACTTGGTGTCGGGCGAGTAGATCGTTGCATTGGCATCGTGGGTCTCGTCAAACAAACAGGAAACTTTGTCGCCGGCGTGGCTCAGGTAGTAGCCCGGCTTGGAGCACTGGAACGCAAACTCGGCGATCTTGACTTTGTCCTCTTTCGCTTCATTGCCAAACCATGGACGGAAGATCAACACGGCGATGAGTCCTTCAGTACACGCCACAACAGTCGTCGTGAGGTACAGCAAGCCCGTGCGCCACCCGATCGTGCCGGCCTTTCCCACGGCCAGCATATCGGCCATGCCGACGATCAAACTGCAAAACACAAGCGGCGTGACGAGGCACTTGATGGCGCGGATAAAAAGGTCGCCAGGCACACCGATCCATGAGACCAACTCACTCGTTGGCTCGGTTTTTTGGATCGCATATCCGATGAGGATGCCGAGCACGGCGCCACCGACGATGCCAGGCACGCCAAAGAAATGCTCACGAAACTTGGAGTGGGTCTTGGGCTCGGCATGGGCTTCTTTGTTGATTTCAAGCGCGGACGGGGTCTCGACGAGGTCGTACTTTGGCGACGAAACCATCGTTGGAGAGGAAAGGTTTGCTCTTGGAGTGGAGGTGACTTGGAGACTTGTGCGGTTGCCGGCAAAAAGGAAAGTGAGCTCGTACTTGTTGGCGTCACCAACAAGCACGGGAAAACGCCAACAAACGGGAAGATTTTGTTGGCGGGACCGACAGAGAGAGGCGGAGAGAGAAATACGAAAGAGAGAGAGGGGGTGGTCCCAACGGTGGTTTGTGTTGGATTTGTGCTGCCAACTTCCAACGATTCAAGGTGAGAACGCCAACAAGAACAGAAAGCGCCAACAAGAACAGAAAATCAAAGCCAACAAATGAGTCAAAGATGGTGTGGAAACGAACGGGAGGGAGATGGAACCGACCTCCAACTTCGTTCTGAAAGCTTCTCTATGACAAAAAAAAAAGATCGAGCCTCGTCGGCTGGCTATTGTATCGACAGACATCCCGCCTGGTGTTGGTCGTTCAGCAGAAAATTGATGAAGCAAATCAGTACGATGTCGACGCGGTACAGCACGTACCGGTACTGTAGATCTGGATAACAACCCACAACCTGGACACTGTAGACCTGTAGACTGTACCGCAGTTGCAGGCTGCAACTTGGAGCGGGATAGGGTCGGGAGAGCGTGTGTCGTTGAAGCGATCTTCTGTCTGGTTTTGAGTGCTCTCCATACAAATCCCAAGTTTGTTGGAGATCTGAAACCAGAGAGCCGGACACGAAGTGACTCCTCATCGAATGGCTTCCTTCTCTTCGGATTGGTTAGTTTTTTTCAGAATTCGGGGTAAAGCCAGGCGTCCGATTTAACTTTTGAAGAAAAAGAAAAGCCACAGATCTCCAGGTTTTCACCTGATGGACTCCTCTGGCGAACAAGAAGTTCAAGGTGCTTGTCACGAAGGCAAACATGGTCAGGCGACCATGCTTGCTCTTGGTGACTTGCCTTCTGGATGGTTCAGGTACTGTAGAATGTGGCCCATGACCCATACCACTGATTGTACTGTACACTTGTACAGTGCCATCCACTTCGATCCTGTCGACAGTGCGCGACTGGCTGGGTACGCGACAAATTACTCGATTTGTCTACACGTGGGAAAAAGATCCGGTTCGTTTGTTCCCTTCAACATCAGCTGCACAAATCGTTCGATTGGCAATCTCAACGAGAATGCCCATCTCCAACAATGGAACTTGTTTTCCAGCAAACTCTTCAAGTTGTGGGTGCTGTGATTGGCACGTTTTCATCCATGACGAGTGTCGAGTCGATGAACGAGCCACCACCGACATGCACCAAAGAGAGAGAGAGCGAGAGAGAGATCGCCGACAACGTATCGGTGATCTCTCCTTTGTCGGCGACAAGTGAACAAGGAGAAAACATGTATTGTGGTACCATGTACTCGTTCCAAGTGCCGAGGATGGTTCCAGTTTATGGAGGGAATAAACACTACAGTGACGGCATTTCTCTGGAGTGCAAGGAGCCGCTTTCGACTCGGTCTTGCGTTCCACTCAGAATTGCAAGGATGGATAGATAATAAAACCCACCCCCACAAGCTGTTCGGAAGCTGCTGCACGACTCGGTCCAGCGTGTCCGAGCGCGCGCGCGGCACGTAGACGCATGCGATCGGCAGCCCATTGGGCACTCCGACCGCGACGACCCGCTGGATCCACGGGTCCGCATCCAGTGCGTTCAGTGCCATACCCACTTGCATGCTTTGCGCCACGGAGCATTGGAGACACGTGGTGGCCCAACGAGCAGGTGCGCGGTCGACGTGTGCGTAGTCGAGCACGGCTTCCTTGAAGTTCTGCACGGTCACTTCCTCTGAAAGGCCAAGCGGATCAGCTGGCAGTGGCTCACCTCCTGGAGCAGCAGCTTGCGCGCGAGCCGCGCCAATCGCCTGCACAAAGCCTTCCGCATTCTCCCATCCTAATATCATGGTTGGGTTCTCCTTCACCCACACCGCGAACTCCTTGATCTTGCCGTAGAGGTGTTCTTCTCCATTTGCCTTCAACACAGCTTCCAGAAGGACCACCTTGGGTTTCTTGGGCTTGGCCGGCTTCTTGGCTGCTGGTGACTTCTTCGTCGTCGTCTCCTTGGTTGCATGCGCTTTCTTCGTCTCCTTGGCTGCCTTTGACTTCGTCGGCTTGGTCGCTGGCGCCATCTCAGGAAATGGTAAAATGTCCTCGTTGGCAAGTGCTGGTGGCAATGGTCGTTCAGTTGGGAATGCGAAAGGGGATCCTGAGAAAAGATAACCAACTGCAAAGAAAACCACGCAGAACAAGCACCAACATATTTTTTTTTTGTGTTTTTTTTTTGGTGGTCTGGGACAAGTATTACCATATCCATCAATCCCTTCCGTGGTCGTCGTCAGTGCAGCGACAAAGACAGCGTCGATCAGAGGCACACACTTGACAAAACCGCATTCAGGAGGTTCTTCAAAAACGGGATGTGTCGACCTTTGCGTCGGTTACAAGGATCAAATGTCTCTGGGACCGCAGTCGACAACCGTAGCTCACACAGTCCACGACGCCTCCTCGGCACAGCGTTTTGCCATACACGTTGTGAGCGACGACCGTCGCGACGCCGTTTGTGAGGAGTTTCCGTGCGTCGAGGCGATGCGCGCCATAATATCGAAAACACTGCACAGTTGTGCATTTCACTGCGATGTGGAGTGTCGTTAAGGCCCCGACAGCTGCCATACACACGGTCGCGAAGCTATTGATCAAGGCGATGCAGGCATACGGCCTGCATGTTGGCATCCAGGAACATGTTGACTTGATCAGGATAAATGATCATCTCCAAATCGTGGATTAACTTCATGGCCATCAAGAGCCCCAGCGTCAGCGTGACGATCATACCAAACAACGCGATATCGTAGGTGAACAGCACCATTTGAGCACTTTGTACCGCAGCACACCAGCCACCTACGGTACCAGGAAACGCTGTGAACTAGCCAATGCCCGCGAGGACTTGGCCAGCGCGCATCGGCGTCGCAAGCTTCACCGATGTCAAGCAGACAGGTGGATCTATACCCATCCAGCAGATCTGAAAGAAAATTTGTTTCCATCGCTTCTCCGCAGCGGGGGCTGAGCAAATCGGGAGTTGAGTATCACAGAGAGATCCACGATGAAGCGAGCGTAAGCTGGTGTCCGTTCGGACGGAGGTGGCGACGGCTGCGAGCTGCAGAGAAGCAAAATACATGGACCATTTGACCAATGGCCAATTGAGGTTGCTCTCTCTCTCTTCACTGAACACAGAGCGCCAAGATCCAATGCACATCCGCCGTCAAAATGCGCCAACCTGACGGCAGCAAGCTGAAGTTGAAGTGGCTTTCCAATCATTTTGGATCCATTTCGCCAATGCACCAGTCACCCCTTTGATGTCTTTTCATTGGCTGATTGGTTTTCTCACAGACCAATCAAAACGCTGAAAAGCGTGCACACCAACAGCCATGGCGCCGGCTCTTTTTGAAGCCATGTCCGTCTCCAATCACTATGATTGCAAACGAAAATGGTCATTTTTCGCACGCATTATGGAACTCCATGCAAATCCCAAGTCACCACCCGTTGGTGTAACAGACTGTATCCAGAATACCAAGCGCTTCGTCCCACCCAATGGATGGGGTGAATCACTCTTTGCTTGCTTGTCCAGTGAGATTGCGTCCAGCGAAAGGATCACACGCGAAGCTTTGTTGTCGTCGCGGATCTGCCAACAACAACAACAAAAATGTCTGGATTGACAGAGAGAGAGAGAGAGCGAAAGTGTCGCTGTTGCTGGAATCACTGGATCCGGTGGACTGCGTGGACATAAAATCTACACCGTTATTCGTGCAGCAGCTGCATTCGTTGGTGTTTTCTTTAATTCGTTGGCGCCAACAACCAACAAATCTTTGGGCTCGCCCATGTACACCGCATCAAATGTTTCGTGGCAAGAGGGGAGACCACACCCTCGGTCTCCTCTGCTCTTTCGCTCCTCTGCTTTGAGTGCTCTTCCATTCTCTCATTCCGCAATCTGCCTTGTCCCCCACACAAGCAACCCATTCGGTTCCTTCGCCTTCTCAAATTCCAGTGCGTCTTTCCAAGCGATGGTCCAATCTCCCGCACCGTACGACGTCGTCGAGTCGCCGTCAGGCATCGACAAAGGTGGCAGTGGCAAGTCGCGGCGATCCGCTCTCGCTGACCATTTCTTTGGCGTGCCTGGCATCCTTGGTGGTGCGGTCATCGGCATCTTGCTTGGCTGGGCGCTTCAAAAGGCGGACCCATCGGCCGAACTGATCTCGTGGGTCGGCATCCCAGGCGACCTTTTCATCCGCGCCATCAAATGCCTGGTCACACCGCTTGTGTTCTGCAGTTTGGTGGTCGGCATGGCCGATATGCTTTCCGTGGGCAAGGCAGGCAAGATCGGGTGGCGCACGGCGCTCGCGTACTTGTTCACGACCATCGTCGCTAGTTGCGAAGGCATGGTCTGGGTGCTGATCTTTCGCCCTTTGTTCAGCAAAGACGCCGACGAGCAAGCGACGACCGTGGCCGAGTTTGCGCTCCAGTGTGACAAGCCAGGCTACTACCTCAGCCACGCGAGCAACGGCACGGTCTCCTGCAGCTACGATGCGTCGTTCAATGAAACGCAAGTTTTCTCATCAGCCTCGAAATTCACTGTGACCGATATCCACGGGGTCTTTGCCAAGGCCTCAACGGGCTTCACCAAGCGGTCGCTCACGCAGGCGCTTCAGGGCCAACTGTTTGCGATCGTGCCCAGCAACATCGTGTTGGCGTTTTCCGAAGGCACGCTGTTGTCCATCATCACGTTTGCCATCCCGTTTGGCATCGCGGTCTCTTTGTTACCACGCGATTTGAAAATCGTTGGCAACTTTTTCAGAGAAGTCAACCAGGTGTTCATGACGCTGGTCACGTGGGTCATCAAGTGCACGCCCGTGGCGATCATCTCGCTGCTGGCGTCGTCCATCGCCGTGCAAGAAGACGACATGGCCGTGCTGGTCTCGGATGTCGGACTGTACGTGGCCTGCGCCATGGCGTCGCTGTCGTTCCATACACTGGTGTTCTACCCGTTGTGGCTCAAAGTGTTTGTGCGGTACGAGAACCCGTACGCGTGGCTGCGCAAGATGGCACGCGCGCAAATCTTTGCGTTTGGCAGCGCCTCGTCCATGGCCACACTGCCAGTCGTGATCGAGTGCATGGACGCGACCAACCAAGTCACCGCGACGCTTTCCCGGTTTGTGCTTTCGCTGGGCGCGACCATTGGCATGGACGGCGGCGCATTGGTGTACCCGGTGGCGATCGTGTTCATGGCCGAAGCGGAAGGCATTGGCCATCTCATTGGCGGCGTCGAGTACTTTTTGATCATTCTCGTGTCCACGATCGGCTCAGTCGGCGCTGGACCAGTGCCGTCTTCGGGGATCGTCATGACCATGACCATCTGGAGCAGCGTGTTCCCAAGCGTCGCGCTGCCGTCCACGTTTGCGTACATTGTCGCCACCGACTGGTTCTTGGACCGGTTCCAAACGGTCGTCAACGTCACGTGCGACACGGTCGTCACGCGCATCGTCGCGGAGCTGGTGGATGAAACCATTCTTGACGCACAAGACCGCGCGAGCCTCGTGGCCGCGGTGGATGAACTCACGGACCACCACGCAGAGCTCAAGGAAAAGCTCAGCGTTGACCGCTCATTTGTGGGCAAGAATGAGGCGTGAAAAATATGGTACTGTAGTGGTATTGTGCCTTGCAGTTGTTTTGCTCCCCATTTTACACCCTCATTTCGGACTGGTTGAGGATATAAATCAGGTAACTTATAGGGTTAGGGTACATTAATCAGACCCGACAAAAGTTGACGGTCAGAAATGCAGACCAGAGACTCGGAAATGCCGTCGAAAAGCGGCAAAAACAGTCTGTTTTCGGAAATGTAATCACTTTTGAATAAGGAGCTTCCATCTTGGACCCCTCCATCCATCATTTCCATTTTGGCACTTCGCCCTCTGGTTGAATGTTACATCGCTAAATCAGGTCCGAAATAATGTTAAATCGGACTAGATATATATATCGGGTCCGTAATAGTGATATCTGAGCATGGGATTTGCCAAAATAGCTGCAACCCACAATAGCGTTCCCACCAATAAAAATTGCAACTTTTAAGTTTTGATATTATATATCGTACGGGGTACAGGTGTCTTACAGGTGTCTTTCGCCAAAAGTGGCGGCGATTTTGAAATATATTGCAAAAGTGGTGGATACCGCAATTGTCCCAACGTGTCAGCTTTTGTCATTCATTTCAACCTAGCCACCATTTTTGGTAAAATATCGCTTTCAGGTTGAAAATAGAACAGTACTGTCAGGTGCCTGAATAGAACGCTCGTGTTTGTGTGGTTTACGTAATTGGGATTCACCAGCTCTCTATTAGGCTCATACACTGTACTTGCACCACACTTCTCAAGTTGTTGTGCCACTTGCTGGATCGCCAATTATGACCCCACCAGCAGCTCCAGCGCCAGCAACAACAACCAGCGCCGCATCGATGGACCACGCGGCGCTGCAGCGGTTCCGCACCAAGAGCGACGGTGTGTCTACGCGTACCTACGTCGACCAACAGGAATGCGAGCAAAGCTGTGGCATGTTCTTTTTTCCCTTGGAGCTTTTGCCGCCGGACCAGCAGATGCAGCTACAGGACCACGGCTTTGCGAGTGCGACGCTGGAGCCAAAGCTTATGCGCGACAAGCACGCCGAGTACTTGCAGCGCGCGCTGTCGCATCTTTCCTCCGGTTTCGTATCTCTGGACGCCAGCCGTCCATGGATTATTTACTGGCTTCTCCATGGGCTGGAGCTGCTGGACAAGTTGCCAAGTGACGAGTACCTCACACGCACGGTCGAAACGATCCGCCATTTCTGGAACTTGGAACAAGGCGGCTTTGGCGGCGGCGTCATGCAGCTGGGCCACACGGCGACCACGTACGCGTCGTGCTTGACACTCGCGCTCATCGGCACGGACGCCGCGCTTGACGCCGTGGACAGACAGCAGCTGTACAAGTTCTTCATGCGCCGCAAACACCACGCGACAGGCGCGTTCTCGGCGCATGATGGCGGAGAAGTGGACGTGCGTGTGACGTACTGTGTGATTTGTATCGCCAGTTTGTTTGGTCTCCTCACGGATGAGCTCACCAAGGGCGTCGTGGATTTTGTGGTCTCGTGTCAAACGTACGAAGGCGGCTTTGCCGGTGAGCCGTTCAACGAGGCCCACGGCGGGTACGCGTTCTGCGCGGTCGCGACGCTGTGGCTGCTGGACGCGGTGGATCAAATGGAGGACGTCGAGGGCTTTGCGCGGTGGATCACCAACCGCCAGATGCCCTTTGAAGGAGGCTACCAAGGCCGCACCAACAAGCTGGTCGATGGCTGTTATAGTTTCTGGCAAGGCGCGTTGCCTGCGCTGCTAGAAGACGTGCTTGCCGACAAGTATGCCCAAGAAGGAGACGATACACAGTCGCCGTTGTGGTCGTTGTACCAGGGTAACCGTGAACAACTGCAAAAGTATATCTTGCTTTGCGGCCAGCAAATCGAAGGCGGGCTACGCGACAAGCCAGGCAAGCCCCGCGACCATTACCACTCGTGTTATTGCCTCAGCGGGCTCTCGGTCGCACAGCACGGGCTTCCTGCTTCTCTTCGTCGACGAGCCGCCAGTGGAGAAGACGACAGCAAGCCCGTGGTCTTTGGCGACGCCAGCAACTTGCTCGTGGCGACCCACCCGGCGTACAACATTGGCGTCGACAAGGCACTTCATGCGATTGCGTATTTCAAGGCCAAAGGACCGTTTGTGCCCGCCGCCTAAGTTTTATGGTGCGTGCTCACTTGCTGGCTGCAGCAACGGAAGCGGACGCGTGGAGATGTTGCAGCAACGGAAGCTTCTCATCCGCGGCTTCGTCGCTGTCGTTATCCTCGCCATCTCGATGATGCTGGCCAGTAGGGAGGACAAAGCCATGCGCCGACGCGGACGAGCCCAGCAGTTTCGGAAGCGGCGGCTGTGAGCCACTAGTACCGCTACTACTGGCTTGTGGCTTCTTCCTCTCTTTCAATGGTGGCGTGGTTGTAGTAACAGTAGTATTAGTGGAGAGATGGCGAGTCTGTAGAAATTGGGATTGCGAAGGCGATTCGCCCAATAGAATCGACTTGGCGACACTGCCACTGGTGCTTGAGCTTGTGCTATTCAGTTGCTGTTGTTTCTTTTTCTTTTTCATTTGCCGCTGCACAAACGGGGTCTTGTACTGGCCACCACCAGCTTCTTCATCTTCTGCGTACTCATGCTCTTCTTTATGAGCCGCTCGCACAGGAAGAGCCGCAAGCGCTTTGGCGGGTTGCTTCAGTTTAGTATGGCTGGGCTTTTTTTTCTTTGGTGGCAACCCAGCATCGCCATCACCACTGCCATTGCCATTCGCGCCCAGGTAATAGTCCAGCGACATGCCGCTGATCACAGCCGGTGGCAGCGGCTTTACTGTTGTGCTATGATGGGTTGCGATGGGCTTTTGAGGCAGCTTGTCGTGGTGGTGCTTCGCGTCGGCCTTGTGGTAGTGGCTGCTGCTTTTCATGATGGCTGCTGATGCGGCTGCTGAGGGCAAGACGCCATCGCCCTTTGCATGCAAGTACTCGCCCAGTGTCATCCCAGCGACTGAGGTCGTCCCGCCAGTAGCAACAGCAGCAGCAGACATAGACGAGTCCGACTCGTAGTCGTCTTCGTAGTCGTCGGGCTCGTCACTGTCACTGGAGACGCGTCGTCCCATTGGCTTCGCGCCGTCGTCTTCCTCGTCTATCTCTTCTTTCTCATCAACCGCCTTGGCCATAGCCTTGGCGTCTGCGTCTTGATCCGGCTCGGCTCGTTTCGCATCACTCGCGGCGTTGCCATCGTCTTCATCTTCATCGTCTCCGCTCTTCTCCATGACCATGGCGTTGTTTTCGCCCGTGCCGGTGAGCAAATGCTTGGTGACTTCTTTGTTTAGCTCTTTCATTTGGTCGGTTTGGTACGTTTTCTTGCGGTTGAAATAATCTTCCAACGTACCACTCATCGCCGCGTGGGCGCCAATGGTTTCCGCGGCATTGCTCGCCTGCGCCAGCGTCTTTTTCCCATTCTTCTTCACGACCATGACCACCCCTCAATGCCCCAGAACCGATGGGGATGGTGAGAGCGATATTTCATATATTAGTCGGCCACTCTCCCTATCAGTGGCGTGCTATTTATTTATGCGCGGCGGCGCGCGTCATCCCGCATCAGCACCCCAAAGATAGAGTGAGCTGGTCGTTTTTTTATTTTTCAGTTTTGGAGATGGCTACACTTTTTGGGATCCAATACAGTTCACTGCGTACTTAGCCAACATGATCGTACTTTACCGAGTATTACGGTCTGTGTGCACTTGATGGTAGTCACTCAAATGAGGGAGAACTTAACAAATGACTGGTCCAAAACACCACATCGACCATCATTCATGGCAAAAAAAAGCTGCTCACCTGACCAAGCGAGCGGCACAGGCGCCGCCTTACACCTTCACAGCTTCGACGTTTGCAAGTCGCTGGTTGCCAGCGAAAGAAGAAAAGAAGCGACAGCACCACAGCAGTGGATCCTTCTCCACTGATCGGCACAAGTACAGCAAACTGTGACGATGATCCGCGCTCGGAGGTTCGTGGCGCTGCAGCAGCATGCCGCACCCACCACCGTGGTACCAAGCAGCAGCATCTCGGCAAGCGCCATCAACAGTCGACTGGTGCGCCATCTCCACGCGCCGAGCCGCACGACCACTGCTGGTGGCAATGGCAGCGGTAGCGCGCTGCTTGTGCGGTTGCCGCATATGTCGCGCTTCCATTTCGCCAGCAGCTCGCCGCGTACGCTGACGACTCTTGTTCCTCTCTCGCGCCGCCGCTCGGTGCTTGGAAGCGGCTCGCTGCCCCAGCAAATGGAAACCATGCAAATCCGCTGGCGCAGTGCGATGACCGCCGACCAGCAAGACCAACTGAGCAAGCACATGGACGAATTGGCAGCGTGTCGAGACAGCGGCAACTGGCGCGCGGCGCTCAAGTTGCTGGACTCGATGGACAAGCAAGGGTTCCCATTAGATTCGGAAATGTACGAGCTCACGATGACCGCTTGTGCCCGCATGGGCAAGATTGAAGTGCTCCCAGGGCTTCTCCAAAACATGGAAGTGGACTCGATCTTGCCGACCAACCGCACCATCGACGTGGTCATGCAGGCCTACATCGCCGCGGAAGAATGGAAACTGATCATCGCACTGGCCAAGGACACCACCAGCAAAGGCATCGCACTTTCCGATGCCGCTTTTGAAGCGTCGTTTGAATCCTGTGGCATGGTCGCCGACGCCAACAGTGCGCGGCAAATCCTACTCAACGTGGAAACCCATGGCAATGGCAATGGCCATGGCGCACAAACCGACACGACCCACTACGCGTCAGCGATCCGCGCCTGTGGCAAAGCCGGCCGCCCCGACCTAGCAGCGAGTCTGTTTGCGCATATGGAAGAGAAACGCGGGTTGGTGGCTGATGCTGATACCTTTAACCAGTTGATCCGCGCCCAAATTGTCAATGGCGCCATGCCCCAGGCTTTGCAAACGTTTTCCATGGTCAACGACCGCGCCACGGTGGCCATGGAAGAGTCCATCTACACCGCCACCATCGATGCGCTGGTCACGCGCAGCGAATTCTGGCAAGCCAGCCAATTGTTCAACCAAATGCTCTCCCATGATCTATCGCCGTCAGTGTTTTGCTATGGAAGAATGATGGTCGCATATGTCCGCTTGAATAAGAAAGAATTGGCGAATGAATGCTGGCAACGCATTGTCGCGATGGACGAGCCCTCACCGAATTTGAAGAAATACACCAAGATGGTCCAGCAACTGTCCACGACAAATGACTCGGAATTGGTGGCCGCGGTGTTTGAGTACATTTTCCCACGCTGTGAGGTTTCGTACATTGGCGACATGACGTTTTCCGCGGCGATCCGTGCGTATGGACGGCTGGGACGTACGCAAACGGCGCTGGATCTCTTTGATGTGTTTATCGACACGCGCCAACGCTCCGGGAAGCCATTGCCACGGTCTGCGGGTATTTATTTGGCGGTGTTCAATGCGCTTTCACGCGATGAAGCGCGCGCACCGAAAGAAAACTCCCGCGATGCCAAGCGTATTTGGGATATCATGGTGGAAAGTGTGCCTGTCGTGCTCGCGCCGGCGTACGCGAGTCTAGCGGGTGTGCTTGCGAGTAGTGGCGACTTGTCCACTTTGGAAGAGCTCTTGGAGCATGCGGAACAAAGCTTGAACAAACAAGACTATTCGACCAGTACAAGACGAACTGGTGGTGGCTCGACGCGTAACAACCGACATCGATTCCCGGACCAGTACGAGAGTGATGGTCATCATGTTGCCGCCAGTGATGTTTTCAACAGCAATGAAATGGAGGAAGAGCTTCATGATGGACCATCGTCGTCGTGGCATGACGAATTGCTGTACAATGGCGTGATCAGTGGGTTTTCCAAAGCGAGAAGCGACCAGTCGGAGCGCGTGATGGAGTATTTGCGCATGATGAACGCCAAGAACTTGCAAATCAAAGACTCGATCATCCGCGCGAGTACCGATACGTTTGTCAAGCACCAGCAGTGGGCGATGGTGAAAGAATTGATGGATTTCATCGACTTGGAGGCACTGGATAATGCCGATTTATGCTTTGGTGATACGATTTCCAAGCTGCTGGACGCGCAGGCCTGGAAACCGGCGCGTCTCTGGATCGCCCACGCCCACCGGATGGGCATGCAACCACCGATTCGAGGCAAAATGGAAATCTTAAAGACCATGCGCGAAGTGCGCTCCAACGAGTGGCAAATCGCTTATGCGTTGGCGCGCGAGACGCTCAGTTTTAAGCAAATGATCCAAGAAAATGTCGACTCGGTGAGCGATGCCATTGAGGTTTGTCTGCGCGCGAACCGATGCGACTTGGCGATGAAGCTCTTTGAACGATGCGCCAACCACCCGTCGGTGATCAAGCGGTACCGCGACCTCAAGATCCCATTGCGCATGTACAAGTCCACTTTGTTGGCGTGTATGCGCGAACATTCCCTCGCGCCTTTCTACAATAACAGCGACGAGGACGCGCAGAACAACCGCGGCCGCCGCCATCCGTCGCAGCGGCACCGTGGCGCTGCTGACGCGGCCTCGTCATCTCCATCCACTTCGTATTCCCACGAGCAGCTGCCGCCACTGGAATTAGCAGAAGCGATTTGTGCGCAAATGCTGCAAATGTACCATGGCAAAGATGCGCTGGATGGCGAAGCGCTGTCGCTGGCGATCTCCATCAAGGCCAGTATGGGCGATGACGACGATGTGTTGGCGCTCTTTGAGAAAATGCAGCAGCATGGGCTTGAGCCAAACTCGTACGCCTGTAACGCCGCGATCATGGCGTACTCGCGTGCCAAGCGCGTGGACCGCGTCATCGCGCTTTGCGATTTGCTGGCCACCACCGAACAAGGCCAAGAAATTCTTCGCGAGCCAAAAGTGATCCATTCGGTGCTGTTTTCGCTGGCCATCTTGAACGATGACAAGCAAATCACACAGTATATGGCAGCTACAAGGCAAGCGATGCCGCATATCACCAGTGATAACATCCAAAACGCATTACTGCAAGCGGGGCGTCCGGACAAATGTGTCGAATTCTTTGATGCGGATGTTTCGAATGATTTGTTTCGCTTGAACTTGCGTTTCTTGTTGGATCACCCGCATCAGCGGAATCAGTTCAAGAATCAGATGAAGACTCAGAAACCAACAACAACTTCCGCGGAAGTTTCCGCAATGAATGTTGCACTGAGTGCACAGCTTTTACTAAAGCAAATCGCCTTCCATGGGCTGGACAAGGTCAAGCCGTCGGGGGTCACGCTGCGCGTCACCAAGCGGCTCGTGCAGAATGGCAATTTACGCGAAGCTCAAGCGATCTTGGAGTTGTTTTTCGACCCAAATAGTGAGCGGTCGTTATCCGAAATGTCACCTGCTTTCCAAAAAGAAGTCATGGAAATGTTGCTGTTCATCCATGGCGAAGAAAAGCAATTTGACGCGTTGTTCGAGTTGTTTGACAAGGCCAAACACATCGCCGCGGCGCCGTTCCACGTGCGCCACTACCAGTCGGCCATGGACTACAGCCACGTGACTTCTGCCAAGCAAGCCAATGACCCGGTCAAGCGCACCAAGAAGCAGCGCGAAGAGCTCGCATCGGCCGGCGCGCTGACTTGTTTGAGGCTCTTTGAGTCGCTGCGCGCGCAGTTTATCAAGCCCAATGGGCCCGTGTACCTGTTGGCGCTGCAGAGCTGCCACACGCTCGGCAGGATGGACACTACGGGCGTGCGTGTCGTGCAAGACGCCGTGGAGCAAGGCTTTGGCAGCCTGTTGAGCACGGAGCTGTTCCGACTCGCAAACACCGCGGTCCAAGAGCGAGTGGTGGTGGAAGAGAGCGACGCGAATGGGGAACCCAAGCCACGTCGCGGCCGTGGCGCGCCACCAAAAAGCGAGCGCAAAACGTACGCAGTCAACGTGGACGAACTCGCGGCGCTCGCGCTGCTGGGCCACCATAATGGCATCCCGATTTCATGGAAATTGGCCAAGAAATTGATGGAATTGAACAAGGCGCTTTCCAAGAATGTGCGCAATGAGCTCGCGCATATCGCGAGCGTCCATGAAGAGGCCTACGCGGCGTTGAACGCTGGAAAAGCAGAGCCGAAAGTGGTCTCCACGTCGCCTCGCGCGTTTGTCGCGGCGCCGATGAGAAAGCCACCGGCCGCCAAGCGCGCGGCGATGGCGAAAAAGGCTGCGGCGCCAGGCGCACGATGGGGCGAACTGTACCTTCAAAAAATGCCGTCGGATGAATAAGAAACCATTGATCCCCAAGGTCAGCGCAAGATAAAGAAAGCTTTTTATCGTCTGTTTAAATAATACTATTTTGTTTTTTTCCAACACTTGTTCACTTGGAAAATGTATGCCGCTATTATATTATATTCAAATAATATACTATTGTTTTTTAATATCCTTGCACCCAATCCACTTTGTATCGCAATGGGTTTTCACCATTTTCAAGAAACAAATTCAAGTTGATCAAAAACACCTCGGCGATATCCTGTGGGAAGCTCTTGGCCGCGACGTGGGGCGTGATGTGGACGTGTGGGTGCGTCCACAATTTGCTGTCCACTGGCAGCGGCTCCAGTGCAAACACATCCAGCACGGCCCGTGAAATCCAGTTCTTATCCAGCGCCGCGAGCAGCGCTTGTTCACCGACGACGTCGCCTCTCCCGACGTTGATAAACACGGGCTTTTTATGTGCACAATGTACCAAATTCTGGTCATGCAGCAACTGCCGTGTGGCGCTTGTGCTGGGCAAGACGCTCACAATAAAGTCGCTTTGCTCCAGCACGTGCTGCAAATTATTGGTCACACGATGGGCAAAGCCACTGGTGTCCTCGCGTGGGACGTTCCTCTTAAAACCGACCACTTGAAAGCCCGCGGTTGTGAGCAATTTGCCGATTTCTTGACCAATATCACCAAAACCGAGGATGCCCACGGTGAGCTCTTTGAATGGGCGGTAGCTGATGGCCTTTTGGTCCCATTCGCGGCGGTTTTGGTAGTCGCGCGCCTCGAAAAACTTGCGTTCCAGTGCGACGATCCACCCAAAAACGTACTGCGCCATGGCGGTGGGCATGACGCCACCAGCACGGGTGAGCGTAAACGATGGGATTGACAGTTGTTGCTGCTCGATGCGCTTCTGGAAAGCGTCCACGCCAGCAAAGGAGGCCTGCATCCACTGGATCTTCTGCAGCAGTCGTGGTGCACTGTCGCTGTCGCTAGAAGGCTGACGGAGCATGATGTCCGCACAGCGGTGGGCATCGCCCAAGACGATCGTGGCTTGCTGAAGCACAGAAATCTGTTGCTTAGTGAGCTTCCATTGGCCGTCATCGATGGCGTCATCTGCAGCAGGAACAGGGATATCGATGATTTCCAAAAGCGATGCACGAAACAAATCGCTCGCTGGACAAGTCGCCGTCCGAAGAGAAGCGCGCACGGCATCGCCTAACCCGTCGATTGAAGAGATCACAGGGATGCGTAACAAGGACGTCGTAGAGCTCAGCATGGTGCGTGTGGAGATGGTAACAGCAGCAGAAACGTTGTGAATGCAAGGAGCCAAGCGGCGATGCATTTGCCCGTCCGCTGGTTCCAACAATGAAAAATGAGCTCTTCATCATCAAAACATCATCTCGCAATCCATACCAGTTCATAACATAGTCATACAAAACGCAGGTGTAATCAGTTCTTAACAAATGGATACCTACTGAAATAAGCCGGATATCTTATTTAGAGACGCGCACTCGTGGATGGTTTGGTGAGATCCACGACCAGTTTGCCAATGTTTTTGCGCTGGTACATGTGGTCAATCGCACTGGCGACATCCTCCAGTCCGAAAAACGGGGTCGGGTCCACACCGGCGTTCACCAGTCCTTTTTGGACCAGCATGGTCAATTTCTTGGTGTGCGCTTGCGTTTCACTGTAGTAATCGTTCAAGAAAAACCCACGCACTGAAGTCGACTTGGCGAGCAGCTTGGTGGGCAATGGACGCCCCGCGGGTTTCCCCTTTTGCTTCCAGGCGCTCGAGTCTTCGTACCCGGCGATCGCGCCGATCACGATCACACGGCCTTTGACCGCGAGGCTGTTGACCGCGGTTTCAAACATTTCGCCACCGACGCTTTCAAAGACCAAGTCCACACCGCGTGGGTACTCCTTCTTGAGCACATCGTACAAGTTTTCCTTGCGGTAGTTCACAGGGCGGTCGCAGCCGATGGAGCGCAAGTATTCCACTTTATCGTCCGACGAGCACGTGCCGATCACGTGGTTGCCAGCAAGTTTGGCAAGTTGCACGGCAAACTGGCCCGTCGCGCCGGCGGCCGCTGTGATCAACACGGTCTCTCCGTGTTTCATTTGGCCGACTTGTTCCAGTGCGATGGACGCCGTGAGTCCACAGACCGTGATGGGCAGCACGGCCGGCACGGCCATGGGCACCTTGATCAGCGCGCGCTCCTTGGCGATCAAGTGCTCGGCAAACGCACCGTAGGCTAGTTTATATAGATATACCAGTTAGCCCCCTCGCTGCCATTAGCTCAGCCCAGGTGGAACGTACACATGGAGACGACGGCGTCGCCCTTCTTGAGCTTCTTGACGCCTGGGCCAACGTCGATGACCACGCCGACGGCTTCAAAGCCACAGTCAAACGGAGGCTTGACGCCTGGCGTGTACGCGCCGTTGGTGAAGTTGATATCCGACGCGTTGATGCCGACGTACTTGGTCTGCACGAGCACTTCGCCGGCTTTCAACGCGCGCATGGTGTGGGTTTCAATGGTCGTGCATTCGCGGAAATTGGTCGAGAGCTTCTGGCAGACGATCTTGCGCGACTGCATCTTTGATGAGAAAAAGAGGGAACGAGAGAGAGGAAAGAGAGAGAGAGGGCGGTTTGACTTGTGGGCGTCCGGTGCTTTGGTATGGTGGTGCTGGTGCTGGTGCCTCCTGGAGATCGCGTCGCGCTTGGATTTGATGATTTCGTCCCCTTTGATCCCGCAAGCAATCAGGTTTCGATAATCTTGTTTACAAGTCAAGTTGAACTGGCAAAAACGGCTTCGTAAAAACACAAAGAAGAGGTAATTACACGTTAGGAACCTATGAATATCCGTTAATAACGTGTTTGCAGTTGCTAACGTTGTTACGGTTAAGTAAAGTGGATACAAGAACCGGTCGACAATAACACGATCAACCAACGTGATGGAAGCGATCATCCAGGAAGCGGAAGAGCGGCTCGCGCGGCAACGCCAAGATGCTGGTGCGTAGCCGCCATCTCCCGCACACACAACTATTATATATGTATAAGTTCTTATTTGCTCGCTCGCCTTGTTTATTATTGGCCCATAACAGCGCAGGCAAAGGCGACGATGGCTCAGGCCATGGTCGACCTGCAGCGCGCGCAGGATGCGCTCTTGAGTCGCAAGCTGGACACGGCCATCTTTGCACAGCGGCGCGTCGAAGAAGAGGCGCAGCTGTTCACCAAGAGCGTCCATACGCTGTACCAGCGCTCGGCCAAGTGGAAATCGGAACAGAAACGGTTCCGGACGTCTCTCCATGGGCTCGACAAGTTTGAAAACTGGGCCACGACAGTCGAAAAGGACTTGCACGGCATTGCCGGCAACTTGGAGTACGTTTGCTCGGTGCTGGAGCGGGAAAACACCAATAGTAGCAGTGGTAGCAATCCACCACAGTAGTTGTAGGATGTTACATATTTAAAAAATGGGAATATAATATGTATATGCATATAATATGGTGGGGGAAAAAAATACAAATTTCGTGTGGAAGGCCACGCTGCGATGATCGCGTAGCTACCATGGTACTGGATACTACCTACAGCTCGCTCGTCTTCTCTCTCGTCTTCGTCTCTGTCTTCGTCTCTGTCGTTCTCTTTGCTCCCACACTACTACTTAGTAGTAGGTGTTGCTTTCGAGCCAGCCCGGGTAGCGGGTCATGCGGCCGGTTTCCTTGTTGATGGTGCTGCGCGAGGTCAAGCGCATGATGTACTTCCGCGTTTCGTCAAAGCACACGATGAACACGGCAAACGGAAGCGCTGGGAACCAGTGGACCAGTCGCATGTTTTGGGTCACAAAGATCGTGTGGATAAAGCCCGCGTAGGCCACGACCGAGCACAACATGAACTCAAACATGAGCCCAAAGTTGAGCACGCTGTTGAACATGCCTTGGGTCATAAGAGACAAGTACCGGGTCTTGCAAATCAAGATATTGGCCCATTGCACTTGGACGACGCCGACAAAGTACGAGGTCTGTGCGACTGCGAGTGCGTTGAACTGCATCATGCGGGATGCAATGTTCACGATAAACTCGCCACTTTGTTGGCGCATGGAAAAGCCCGCGTGGTGGTCCAGCAAGCACTCGATGCCCGTGCAAGTGGCCTTGCCAGTTTTATCCAGCACTTGGTCAAAGATTTGCGCTTTCGCGTACGAATGGTCCTTGCTCAGATCCATTTTCGTGGTCGTTAGCTTTCCATTGGCATCCACAAGCGTGACGGAGGTGCCATCAAACGCCGTGACCGCGCCGCCCAAGACCGGTGGCTCGTTTTTGCTGCCCGAGCCCCCGGAAGCATCAGTGATCGCCCACACACCAAAAGGCTGGTACGAAAACAGAATTTTATCCGAGATCTTGGTGCCAAAACCTGGGAGCCCCTTTTGGCGGTTATCATAGGCAAACCATTCCATGTCGAAAAACGACGAGCGACGCGACTTCATCGGGTAGTACGGGCGGTACCCTTGCGTGTAGGCCGCGTCCATGGACTGGAACGAAACCACAAAGTTGTCGCCGTTGTAGCCCGCGTACGTGGCCGGATCAAAGCGGTCAAAGCCGCTGCTGGGCTTTTTATCCTCGGTCTTGACGTTGGGGTACACAAACTGGCAGTCCAGCAATTTGCCATCGCCCGCCGTTTCATAGAAAATGTACGAATCGAAAATATTGCCACCGGCGGGGATACCAGCGTCGTATTTGTCCGAACACTCGGAGTGGCCATCTTGCGACCGCTTGGCACCCAATGGCTTCATCGCATCATTGGCGTCTTTGTAAAAGCCACCGGCCGTGCAGTATCGTCCTTTTTCTGTCTTGCACCACAACACTTGCTTGCCAAATTGGTCCAAAAAGCCCAATTGAGGCAAAATTTGAGGCGTGTAACCAAAATCATTGAGCACGACCAAGTACACAAACATTCCTGCACCTGCCTGGATGATGCCGATCACGCCATAGGCAAAGCAGACCAGTTTCTTGGTCACCAAGTGGTCCACTTCGGCATTGCGAGGCGACCGCGACATGATATCGTTCTCGGCGCGCTCGTAGGCCATCGAGATCGCGGGAATCATATCCGTGCCAAGACAAAGCATGAGCATGAGCACGGTCGTGAGTGGCAACGGCAAGCGGATGGTCGCGTACAGCAAAAACGGCACCAATTCGGGGATATTCACCGCCAGCGCGTAACAAATGGATTTTTTCAAGTTATCAAAAATGATGCGGCCTTCTTCGACACCCGTGACGATCGACGCAAAGTTGTCGTTCAATAAAATCATATCCGCGGCTTCTTTGGACACGGCCGAGCCCATGATACCCATGGCGATACCGATATCAGCCTTTTTGAGCGCGGGCGAGTCATTCACACCATCGCCAGTCACGGCGACGATCTCTTTACGGCGCTGGCAGTTTTCCACGATGATCAGCTTTTGCTGGGGCGACGTACGCGCAAAGACAACTTGGTTATGGTCCAAAATACGGTCCCATTCTTCTTGAGGTGTGTCCATACTGATGGTCCAGCCAGGCACAACGATCGCTGGGGCGGTTTTCGGGTCTTGCCAGCCATAATCACCAGGCGAAAGCCCGCGTTTTTGGTTTTCTTCTTCCAAATCTTCACAAGTCGGCCCCCACAAGATGCCCACTTTATGCGCGATCGCCTTGGCCGTAATTGGGTGGTCCCCCGTCACCATGATCACGCGGATACCAGCGGTTTTACACTTGGCCACCGCTGCTGGCACTTCTGGCCGTGGCGGATCGATCAACGCCATCAAACCGATGAAGCAAAGAGGCTCTTCAATTTTGTGGTCCGGTTTTGGTACGACATCGTAGTCGACGTCTTTTTCTCCCAATGGGAAGTTCGCATTGTCGGTATTGAACTCGTAATTCGCCGGGTACAAAGTCGGATCCAAGATTTTTTGCGCAAAGCCCAGCACACGCATTCCCTTTTTGGATAATTCCAATTGGCGTGATTCAATTTCTGCGAGCCGTTCTTGAGTCAAGTTGAGCTCTTCGCCATCGATGAGCACTTTGGAACAACGAGACAAAATACGTTCAGGAGCTCCTTTCATGACCATCAAGAGTGGCTTGGTATCGTCATTTTCTTGGCGGTGGAAAGACAATTGGTATTTGTTTTTCGAATTGAACGGCACTTCTTTGATCTTGGTGTTGGCGTTGCGGTACTCGATGATATCGCGCTTATCGTGGCAAAATTTGATCATCGCCGACTCGGACGCATCACCGATGGTCTCCCAGTTGACCATCCCCAATTGGACG
Source organism: Pythium monospermum (assembly GCA_023336165.1). Taxonomy (NCBI): domain Eukaryota; phylum Oomycota; class Peronosporomycetes; order Pythiales; family Pythiaceae; genus Pythium; species Pythium monospermum. The sequence goes on from JAADWJ010000067.1 coordinate 43,291, forward strand.
CCACTCGAAGTCGTGATTTCCACTTTGAATGGCTTGGCCTTGCCACGCACGACCGCTCCCGTCGCACTGAGCACTTTTTCAAACTTGGAGTCTTCGTCAAACACGGCGTTGTTGCAAAGCGTCGCACACCGCTGCAGCGCCTGGTACGACGCATTCGCTGTATCGTAGTTGCCTGTCGGTGTGATCGAACACTCGGCGTCAAAAATCGTGTTGCTGTACACGACGTTGGCGACGGTCATGATGTTTTGCGTGAGCGTTCCGGTTTTATCGGAACAAATGCAGCTCGTGGAGCCCAGCGTCTCGACGCCTTCCAAGTTTTTCACCAGCACCGACCGCTTGGCCATGCGGTTGGCTGCAAGCGACAGGCAAACCGTGACCGTCGCGAGAAGCCCTTCGGGCACATTTGCGACAATGATACCGATCATGAACACGACATTTGTGACAATATCGGTCTTGAGAAAAAGCCCGATGATGAAGAAAATGATACCAATCGAGATCGCGACCACAGCGATGATGTGCACAAAATGGTTGATTTCACGCGCGATGGGGGTCAATTCCGTGGACGTGGACGTCGCGAGGCGAGCGATACGGCCCATGACGGTCTTGTCGCCCACGCGGATTACGACACCTTTACCGCTTCCTTGTGGGATGAACGTGCCGAAAAAGCACAAGTTCTTGGTCTCCAACGGGTTGTCGTCGGTACAATCCGGGATCCGTTTCAATGGCTCCGGCTCGCCCGTGAGACACGAGTTGTCCACGGCCATGTCGTCGGAACACTCAAGCATGCGGATATCCGCGGGCACTTTATCTCCGCCTTTCAACACCACGATATCGCCGCGCACAAGATGCATGGCGTCAACTTTTTGCGATTTGCCCTCGCGGATCACCGTCGACATGGTGGGCATCATGCTCTTGAACGATTCCATGAGATTGGACGATTTCCGGTTCTGCGAGTACGAAAATGTGCCCGTGATTACGACCACGAGGAACAAGACAATGCCCAAGTACAAATTGTTTGGGTCGCCCTGGATGCCGTACAAAATGATACACAAAGCACCGCCGAGCCACAAAAGCAAACTGAAAAGCCCCGTGAGTTCGCGGAAATACTTGACGATCTCGGGCGTTTGCTTTGGTGGCGACAACCTGTTGAGGCCTTCAGCTTCCAGGCGACGGTCCACTTCGTCGCCTTGCATGCCGTTGTTCAAGTCGGTGCTCAAGTCGGCCATGAGCTCGCTGATGCCCATCTTGTGTTCTTCCATGACCAGCTCGCGCTTGGCATCGTCGTTGGACTCGCCTTTGCCACCGCCGTCTTTGCCGCCGCTTGGGCCGCCTTTCTTGCCGCGTCGTCGCGCTGCTTGGCGGTGGCGCAACTCGGTCGTCACCGCCACGATCTCGGCCGACGACATGCGCGGCGCCGCGCTGTCGTGTCCTGTCATGGTGCTTGCTGCTGCGCCTCGAAGGATGCAAACGCTGTGGAAAGCTGCTAACTTACTTTCGCTTTGGCTGTTGTTGGTAGCTGTGTTTTCCTTCCTGTCTTCTGGATTCTCCCGACAACAAGAGGAGAGCAAGAATGAAACCCACCGTAGAACGCTAGACTCACACTGTTCTGCTCTTCACGACCCTCTCCACAGACGCACCTGTTGGACTTGGGGCGGCGGGTGCGGGGCTATTACTTGGACGGCCGTTGGTTTCACGCGTTCTGTCGCATACCTATCGCCTGTATTTGACTTTTTGTGGCCGTTGCAGCGTGGGCAAAAAAAGAAAAAACGACTGTTGGAGCAAAACGAGCCGCTTCGGGGCTTGCTATTTATAAAGCGCCGCGATGCAGCAGGTACGAATAGATAGATAGATACCAATCCCTTTCCTGTGATATTTGGTGCCGGTATACAAATACTCACGATGCGCGTGTCCGTTGCAGAAAACCCCAATGCAAAGATGAAACGACTCGTTGTGGATCAGGTGATCCATTTCCATACAAACCCATTTTGGGAACCTGTCGTGGAGCTGGAGGAGTGAGGAACGTTGAGGGAGAGGGATCCATGAGCCTCGTCTCAATGGCTCGAACTACAAAGGGGAGGAGAGAGAGCGACAGAGGTGGCTGGAGATGCCATTTTTGCAGGCCTCCGGTTTCCTTCAGCTGGCGGCAATTCAAACGACCAACACTCCATGTGCACCCATATTCCGGTACAGTGTACCACAGCAAAAGTAAACCCTCTATAATTCGATATGGGTACGGTATCAGAACCCAGCGCTGAAAGGCAGTCAGCATCAAAACAGTATCCACGACTTCTGGTGATCACCATGAGCCATGCGAATATCGCGGCGGCGGCGCGCGGTTCGCTGGAGATGTTTGACGATGTGCTGCGCATGCAAAACCAGCTGATATCGGATTTCACGCGTCATGACGACCGCCAGGAGCGGTTCAAGAAGCAATTCGCCACGGAATCGCGGCGCCACCATAGTGCCATCTCGGGCATGTCATGCGAATTGAATGGCACGTCCACGTCCACCGCAGTGCTGTACGAAGCGTCCACTATTGAAAGCAACACCTCTTCTTCGCTTGATGACCCATCGGCGCTGCCTCGCCGCCGCTCTGTACTTGTGCGGCAGCTGGACAAGCTCAAGAACAAGAACGCGCAGCATCTTCGCGAGGAGCTCTCGTGCTTTTACTTGCCGCCAGTGGTCACGACCGACATCGTCTGTGACACCTGCAGTGGCTTCAAGACCGCAGCTCTGGTCGAACCACTTCCCGACCCATGGCAGCAGTATCTGTGTCAAGACAGCGGCAAGAGATACTTCTACCACAGCCAGACCCGTCAGGTTTTGTGGGCACCGCCACCCGAGACCAGCCCCTTCAGTGTGTTGGTCTTTGAGCGCACCAACGCGGCCGATACCGTGTGTCGCTGTATCCCATCGCGCGTGAGACGCATCCAGTGCATGGACAAGTTTCGCCAGTATGCGCGTGATGCTGCCCACGAAGAAACCCAGAAACGCAACAAAGAACTCCATGGCGCGTTTAAAACATTGACGCATTCACTGCTACTTTCTACGAAGAAAACAAGCTAACTAGGCTTGCCGCTTGAAGTGCACGTGCATCTTGCCGTCCAAGAAATTGGTAAAGCGGCGCCGTTCATCGCACGTGAACCACATGCTCATGACGTAGCGCGTGCCCGTTTCCACTTGGCGCACTTGGTGGAGGTTTTCCTTGGACGACGTAAACATCATCAAGCGCGCACGAGCCGGTTCCACGATTTGCTCGCTTTTCTTGTCAATGAACGCAAAGAGACCGCCAGTGAACTCGACGCCGTAGTCGGAGAGGTACAGCAAGCCAGAGTAGTCGTAGTGGTGCGTGTTGGCCTTGTCCACATGTGGGTGCCTAGTATATATCGTAGCAGCAAGTCAGCAAGGTAATTAACTGACATGGCGATGAAGACGTACCAGTATTCATCGTGGAGATCGGCTGGTGTCCACGAGGCGTTGCCCACGATCCTCGTGATGAACGTCGGTGCGGTAAAGTACAAGTGCTCCAGCGCAAACTCCTCCACGAGCGCCATGCGGATCTTTTCAATCACACTACAATATATCCACGCAGAAAATGTGAGCAATCCATATAGATACATTTCTGTGGGAGTGACGCACTTTCGATACAGCGCAAATTGCTCGGCCGTGAACCGCGGCGTTGGGTCCGCCTTTGGATGCGACTGGTAGATGTTGACCAAGCCGTCGCCGTCCTTGATAAAGCCCGTGTTGACGTCCATGATCGTTGGCCCACCGAGTTTGGTGCGGTTGGCCATGCCGATGTCGGCGATCTGACGCAGCAAAACGACCTCTTCTGGCGTCACAAAATTGTCCCGCAACGCGCGACCGCATTGTTTGCCCACTTTGTGGCATCCTGGGATAAAATCGCGCGATTTCTGATTCAAAAACAACAAAATAATAGGCGTATTTTGAGTTCATGGTTCACAATATGGCGGTTAATAACCTCCACGCATCTACCTTCTTCGTGTGGCAGGCCACATCAAAGTGCTTGTGCTTCACAGGGATATCACGGGAAATGTATAGGTCGCTTGATGGCTTGGCAGCGCTTGTACGGTGGTACGCGCCACTTCGATAGCGATAGATACCGAAAACGATCATTGCAATCACGAGCGCCAGCGTTGTGCCTCGTGTTCTCCACCATGGAAGACTCGCTGAGTTAGAGCGACTGTCTTTTAGTTTCTTCACTTCCTGTTTGCCGCTGCTAGCTTTGGAAGCGCGCGGCGCCGTGGCTCCCGCAGCGGACGTTTCCTTCCGCACACGCTTCGCTGCCATTTTTATTGTTGCATGTCAAATTGGCCTGAAATCCTGAAATTCCCACCAGCATTTGCAAATTACCGGTACCGGTTCACAATACCGGTGATATACCGGTTCACAATACCGGTGATATACCGGTTCTGTGTCGAAAGACGGTTGGTGTTTCTTCCAAACATCCGCCAATTCACCTTCTTCTGAATATTCTCGATCATCAGGACACGGTGCGTTTCTCTGCAATTGGAATCTTGAATACAATTAACATCCGTTAACCTTCCTCTACAACCACGTATTCGAGCATAATCGAGAAGGGTGTTCTGGTGATCCTTGTGTGGATACCGGTATACAAATGGAGCTTGCTGGAATTGTCGTGAAGGTTTGTGGATGTTAAGAACGCTCAACATTCCTCATCAACTGTAGCAACTTGTCGACGTTGAAGAGAAAGGGTCCTTTTCATGAAAAATGCGGCCAATGGCCATGAGCAGCTCATTCTACAATTCACCACAAGCAAGACACAAGCAACGAAGAAGAAGGGAGAACAAGACAACAAGACACAGACAAAGATGAACGCTGCCGAGTATACCGACAAGGCCCGTGAGGCACTCAAGGCCGCTGTGGACCTGGCCGAAGAGTACGGCCATGCGCAGGTCACGCCGTGGCATCTCACGTACGCGCTCTTTGACGAAGCCGACGGCACGGCACGGCTGGTCGCAGAGCGCGTGAATGGCGATGCCGACGGCGTCGTGGAAGAGGCGAAACGGCAGCTCAAACTGCTTCCTTCGCAAACCCCCGCGCCGGACACTGTGTCGTTTGACTCAGCCTCGACCAAGATCCTCAAATACGCCGACAAGCAGCGCAAAGAACACAAAGACACCCACACGGCGATTGAGCTGTTGGTGTTGGCGTTGTACTCGGATGCGCGCATCGCGACGGCGCTCAAGACCCACCACATGGACGAAACGCGTATGAAAGAGCAAGTGAAACTGATGCGCCATGGCCGTCCCGTGACCCACGCGAATGCCGAAGAAAACTACGATGCGCTGCGCAAATACGGCCAAAATTTGGTGGAACTCGCGGAAGCCGGCAAGATTGACCCGGTCATTGGCCGCGACGAAGAGATCCGCCGTGTGATCCGCATCCTTTGTCGCCGTACCAAGAACAACCCAGTGTTGATCGGCGAGCCTGGCGTGGGCAAGACTGCGATCGTGGAAGGACTCGCGCATCGCATCGTCATGGGCGATGTGCCTGAGTCGCTCAACTGCCAAGTGGTCAGTTTGGACATGGGCGCGTTGATCGCTGGTGCCAAATACCGTGGCGAGTTTGAAGAACGCTTGAAAAGCGTGTTGAAAGAAGTCAAAGAAGCGCAAGGCAAGATCATTTTGTTTATCGATGAAATGCACTTGATCTTGGGCGCCGGTGCCACTTCTGGTGCCATGGACGCGGCCAACTTGCTCAAGCCCATGCTGGCACGAGGCGAGTTGCGGTGCATTGGTGCCACGACGCTGGATGAGTACCGCAAGCACGTGGAGAAGGACAAGGCCTTTGAACGGCGCTTCCAGCAAGTGCTGGTCAAGGAGCCCTCGGTGACCGACACGGTGAGCATCTTGCGTGGCCTGAAAGACCGGTACGAGTCCCACCACGGCGTCCAGATCACCGACGGCGCACTGGTCGCGGCGGCCAAGCTGGCCGACCGGTACATAAAAGAGCGGTTCATGCCGGACAAGGCCATTGATATCGTGGACGAAGCGTGTGCCAATGTGCGTGTCCAATTGGATTCGCAACCCGAGGTGATTGACGAACTGGAGCGCCGTTTGCTTCAATTACAAGTCGAAGCGACGGCGTTGGCCAAAGAAAAAGACGAAATGAGCAAACAGCGGCTTGGCAAAGTGCAAGACGAGCTCAACACCATCAACGACGAGCTCAAGCCGCTTCGCCTGCGCCACCATGCGGAAAAGGACCGCGTGAACGAAGTGCGTCGCTTGAAGGACAAGCTCTCGGAGCTCCATCTCAAAGTGCAAAAGGCCGAACGCAACCACGACTCGGCGACGCTTGCCGACTTGAAATACTATGCGATTCCAGACGTTGAGAAGCTCATTTTGCAGGCGGAAGAAGCCAAAAAGCACGGCGACGAACAATCGGCCAAGCTGGTGGAAGAAGTCGTGCGGGAAGACCAAATTTGCCAGATTGTGGCACGCTGGACGGGCATCCCTGTGGCGCGGTTGACCTCCAGCACCAGCGACCGGCTGATGCACTTGGAGCAGCGCATCCACGAGCGCGTGGTGGGCCAGCAAGATGCCGTCAAGTCGGTCTGTGACGCGGTGCTTCGCTCACGTGCAGGGCTCGCGAGGCGCGAACAACCCACGGGCAGTTTTCTGTTCTTGGGCCCCACGGGCGTGGGCAAGACGGAGTTGGCCAAGGCGTTGGCGTTTGAACTTTTTGACGATGACAAACACATGGTGCGCATTGACATGTCCGAGTACATGGAAGAACACTCGATTGCGAGGCTGATCGGTGCGCCGCCCGGGTACATTGGCCACGAAGAAGGCGGCCAGTTGACCGAAGCCGTGCGGCGCAACCCGTATAATGTGATTTTACTGGACGAAATTGAAAAGGCCCACCCAAAAGTGTTGAATTTGCTGTTGCAATTGCTGGACGACGGCCGGCTGACCGATTCCCATGGCCGCACTGTGGATTTCACCAACGTGGTGGTGATCATGACTTCGAACATTGGCGCCGAGCATTTGCTGTTTGAAAATTCAGATGAGACTGAGCTATCGTTGTCGCCACCACGCGTCAAGAAGCAAAAGACCGAAGACGACACAGCCACCAGCAGTTCGTTTGCCACGCAGCGGCAACTGGTGCTGCAGCAGCTGCGCCACACGGTGCGTCCGGAGCTGCTCAACCGACTGGACGATATCATTGTGTTTGAGCCGCTGGGTCGCGAGCAGCTCCGCCAGATCGTTTTGCTCCAGTTCCACTCGGTCGAAAAGCGCCTGAAAGAGTCCCAGATCACGATCCACGTCACGCGCAGCGCGTTGGATACGATCTTGGACGACGCGTATGACCCCAAGTACGGCGCACGGCCCATCAAGCGGTTCATTGAAAAGCACGTGGTCACTGATCTGAGTCGGCTGATCATCGCCGGCCAGCTCACCCCAAAGAGCCACGTGGAAGTCACCGAAGCCAATGGCAAGTTGTCGTTTGAAGTCACCCAAGGCATGGAAGATGACGGCGGCGACGCGGCGGCTGTGAAGATGAAGGAAGAGAAAGAGCACCCGTAAATGGAAAAATGGACCTCCACAATTTCCATATTTATGGGTGATTTTTATGCATTTTTGACAACCTATTTTATAGCTATTTACATACAAAAACATCAATATATTTTTTATTTTTTTATTTCCTTTTCGTGTATTTCACGACCGCAATGTAGGACGGATCGCCTCCATGAATTGTTTTTCAAACTCGTCATCTGAAAACCGTTGCGAGGCCATTCGTCCATTGGAGCGCAGCGCAATCATCTCCTCTTCTGTCGCCTGCAAGATTTCCACCATTTTGTCAGCGTATTGGTCCGCGGTCAACGCAAGAAAACCCGTGCCTGGCTTGATAATATCCGCAGCGGGTCCGCCTGAATTATTCGCGATGGTTGCAACGCCCGCTGCCATCATCTCCACGACGCTGATGCCGAAGTGTTCATTGAACATGGTGTGCAAGCCCATGGAGCTTGTCGCCAAGTACTTCTTGAGCTCTTTAAAGCTGGCGTTCACGACAAACTCGACCGAGGACGAAATGCCCAAATCAGCACATTGCTCCTTCAGTAACGCCACGCGGGCGTCATCGTCTTGATTGCGACAACTGCCGAGCAACACAAGCTTGAAATCAGGTGCGATTTTCGCCACAAGATCGTGGTGCTTGGTGAGCAGCACTTGCATGGCTTGTAACTGCAGCAACTGGTTCTTTTCTGGACGAAATTGAGAGATCGACAGCGCGATGGGCTCGCGGTTTGTGAGTGAAAAGGACTTGAACTCGTCCATGGAGCCACACGGCGGGTACACGACCAAAGGGCAGCCTCCCCAGAGCGCTTTAATGTGGTTGTACGTCCACGTCGAGTTGACCATGACTACATCGGTGCAAGTCATGCCCTGCAGGCGGTAGGCAGCGGCAAAGAGGCGGTAGTAGTAATACTTGGCACGCGACAAACTACTACTTCTGGCGACACTCGAGTTGTTGTTGTAGTCGGCGCTGCGCTGTTGCACCTTGTCGATCATATCGGTCGAGATCATCGGGTAGTGGACGTACGCGATCACGGTGCATGCGTACAACGCCTTGGCGACGATGTACGCGAACGGGCAGCCCGTGGTATCCATCCAGAGATCCGGGTAAAAGCCCATTTTCTCGCCTGTCACAAACGCTTCCCGTGCCAATCGGATATGCGCGACGCTCTGCCAGAAGAGCGTGAAGCGAGGGTATTGCGCTGGCTCCAAGATCCCACGGCTAGCGAGTGGTACAAGTGTGACCACTGTATGCACTTGGCACGTGAGCAGCTCGGGCAAGTTGAACCGCTCGGCGGCGCGCTCCATTAGCTGGCGCACCGTGAGCCCATCGTCGCCAGCGTACAACAACACACGCAACAGCGTCTTCTTCTTCTTCTTGTTCACTCTCTTGTCGTCCTCTTGTTTGAAGTGCTTGACAAGCGCGAGAAGCGCACAGTACAAAACGCGTTCGCCGCCGCCGCCGCCGTTGGCGTATGGGTGGAACACGCCGATTGTGGTGACGTGGTCGTCATGGGCGTCGCTCTGCGCATGCAACCGCTGGTGCGCATACACGCGACGCTTCTTGAACATATGGAGCAGCCCGACGCCGAGCAAGATCAGCGTATACGCGGCCGCCAAGAGCGGAACAAGCCACATCAAATTCACCATCTTGCGTTTTGTTCCATTTCCTGTGTTTCTCCGATTGGGAATGCCAACAAAACACTCCAGCAACATTCGTGCGACATTCACTTATTTATTTCCAGCGACCTTCGGGTCACATTCGTTCCATGTCAGGTTTGATTTCGAAGAGCTGCACACCAGGAGACCAACGCCAACTCTGGTCACAAGAGGGCCGCTTGTTTCCAAGTGGCTCCGCTCCGCGCCGCCTTGGCCTTTTGCAGATATGAGCAAACGCTCTTCTGAGAATGCGGCGGATGGCCCATCGACGCCATCCAGTCGCGTGGTTTTCAGCGGACGCCGAGGCAAGCGGAAGAGCCACTGGAGTTGGCTCCATGCGACCGCCTGCTCGTGCGCCATCGTCGCGTCCGGTGCCTACATGCATGCCGCCATCACCGCCTACATTGACGCACTAGCAAGTGCGTCGCCACAGCAGCAACAACCAGGCGGTGGAACAGAGGCCACCGCAGCAGCAGCAGGCAACCACTCCATGCTGTCTCTCCTGCCATCGTCACTCTCGCTGACCGCCGTGGGCGATGGGCTCTCGAGCCGCATGCTGCCGAGGCGATGGCTCGCTGTCTACTCGCTGCTGCTTCTCTGGGTCGTCGCGCTGCTCGTGTCGCGCAAAATGGGCATCCACCACCCGATCAAACGGCTTGGCCATCGTATGCAGGCAGCCATGCGCACCATGCGCCATACGATGGCTGCACCAAAGACCACCACGCGACGACTCAGCCACAGCCACCGACGGATCCTGAGCACCGAGTTGGAGGTGGACGAAGAGGATTTGCTGGTCGTAACGTCGCTTTCCATTGAGCGCAAGCACGCGCTGCCGGCGCGCGCACGACGGTCGTCCCAGTCGCAGTCGCAGTCCAACGTCTCGTCCGCCACGTCGTCCACCAGCTCCTCGATCGAGACGCAAGACACCACGGCAGGCGAGGACGAAGAGCAGCACGACTGTACCACCACACGGGACGCGCAGATCCGGCTCCACCCACACGAAGGCGCAAGCGGCGGTCGCCACCAAAGCAACCAAATTATCATCGATGACCCGTACGTGAGCCGGTACCATTTCGAAATCAAGTACGATTCGCTGGAAAAAGAGTATTTCTTGCGCGACCTGGGAAGTACGACCGGCACGTTTGTGTTTCTCAAGCCCGACACGCCCAAGAGACTCCATGTGGACGACCGCGTGCGGCTCGGTGACTCGGAGTTTGAAGTCGTCGCGATTGATGAAAACCTTTCGACCGGCACACCGTTTCTTCGCATTTGCTTCACCGACGGCCCACTGCGTGGAGTCGGCCAGACCATCGGCAAGACTTCTGTGACACTGGGGCGACGCTCCAGCAATGCGCTTTGTATCACTGACGACGCGTCCATCTCTGGACGCCATAGTGCGATCACGTACTTGGGCGACGGCTTTTACATTACTGATTTGCAGTCCACGAATGGCACGGCGTTTCGCCTGAGCGCCTGCGGTGTCAAAAGTGGACGCAAATATTTACTCCACGGCGATGTATTTGGCATTGGTGCCAACCGGTTCTTGGTCGAGTACGCCCATGAATTGCGGATCCGAGAAGAGCACCGTGCCACTTAAAACGGAAGTAGAAGTGATACTATTTGGATAACAGGAAAAATCAAGAATAAGAAAATCAAAAACAAAATAGTAATACGAAAAAAACAAAACAATATTAATCCTTTCGAAAAATGACATGGAATATTGGTGATGTGATTCGACTACTTGTAACGGGCGGGTTGAATGTCGAATGTGGCTGGTGGGTGGAAGTGCAGTCTTATCTCAACTGGCACATCCACTCGCTCTCTCTCAGTTGGTTCCTTCAGGTTGCCAGTACAGTATCATACTAACTCTATGAACGCCACCCGTGGAAAAGCTCCTGTTGCAGCTGCTGCTGCTACTGAAGACGGCCAACCACTCACGCTCGTGCTACTGCCACGCGAAATGGACACGCGTCGTCTTCGCTGCTTGGTCGTGGGCAGTGGCGACTTGGTCACCACGCAAGTGAACGGCCGCGACGCCACAGTTGGCGCGTTGCTAGTCAAGCTGTGCGAGCAACACGACGAGTTGGACGAACGCATCCGCAGCGGTTGTGCCCAGCTGTTCCGTGCGCGCCAAGGGAACCACAACAACAACAGTGGCGAGTGGCTCACCAGCGACAGCCACGATGCGCAGCGGCTGGCGGGCGGCACGCTACGTGGCGGTCCGCGCGTGCGGTTTATAACCGTGGCCAATGCGATGGGGCTGACTGAGCGGCTCCACGATTTCTTCCCGTCGCAGCCACCGATGTACCACGGCGTGTGTGCAGTCATCCACGTCGTAGTGTGCGTGCCCAGTGGACAGCAGAGTGTGGTGGATCCGCTCACGTTGCGAGCCGACGGGCCCATGGCGGAGCTTCTCGCCAGTGTGAAAAGCGCCAAAGCCACGGTCGTGACCGCCAAGCTGCAACGCTTTCTGGGTGTAGAGCCGCGCCACAAGCAGCCAGAGACGGCGCTGCTTGTGCGAGGGGAGACGCCACAGAACAAGCTGTGGCTCAGTCGCGATAAAGCCGCTCTTTCGACCATGTACGTACCAGCAACATGGCGTCTTCTCGGTGGGGAAGTCTTCCGCTGGATCATGGTCGACACGCCATCCACACAAAAAGGACGCTGTGCGATACTCACGGGCGCCGCCGAGCGCGTCGGCAAGTCGGCGTTTTTCGGCTACTTGCTCTTCCAAATCATGCGCTTGGATCGCAGTCCTCTATGTGTTGTGGATGTGCCAGGCGTGACGTTTGCATTGGTCGATCCGGGCAGTGGTACAGCCATTGAAGGCAATCGCGGCGTGGATTTTGAGGACGCGCTGATGGAACGAGGCACGATCTATCTCTATGACGCGACGTCTCACCACAGCAAACCATTCCAGCGGTCGGATATCCATGCGCGCATGATTCTTATGGTGCCGCAGTGCGCTCGTGGGCGCCAGAACAAGCGAACCAAGACGTTTGTGTTGCCATTGTGGAATTTGGAGGACATTCGCATGTGCACGCGGTTGTGCTATGCAAACAACTTCACAGTCGCGCACACGATCGCTCTCTTCCACAAGTGGGGTGGAGTTCCTGGTTGCATCTTTGTGGAAGATGCTGCAGCCAGTGGAGCCGAACTAGAGCGTGCACTGCGCTTGCTGTCGTCGCCCAAAGTGATGAAGGCGCTCACGAGTGTGAAGCGCACTGGCGCGTGGGAAGCAAGTGCATCTGATACCGCGTGGACGCAGCTGATTGCGTTGACCACAGACGATACGTTTGCCCATGATGGACAAGTCGCATTCTGCTCGCAATTTGTGTGTGACCGTGCGATGGAGCTGGTCACGAAGCGAACGGAGGTGATCTTATCCCGCGAGGCGCTCCACATGCCCATGCTATGGGCCCAAATCCGCAATAGTATCACATACTTGCAGCAAGAGGAAGAAGAGAAGCAGCAAGACCATGAGGAAGAAGAAGCCGAATACGAAGACGACGACTCGCCGCCGCCGACACGCGAGGATTGGTGCATGGAGCCACGTCGGAGTGACTTTGTGTTGTGAGAGTGAGCAGTGTATTACATGTCACAGATAGCGGACTCAGATATTTTCCTCAGATTTTCCATGTCGCAATCATTCCTTTCTTCGGGGGTGTTCCAAATAATAGCCCTTTTTTGAGGTTGCCTGTGAAAATGAATAGTACTGCCTCTATCACCCAAGACCCGACCCCTTCCCTCAAGCAAAGTGGCACCTGTTGAAGCTGATGTCACGTTTTTGTAATTGCTTGAACCTTGGAAACCTTATCGCGAAAGGGTTTCTCTTCACGGGTCGACTGTGATGGCAATCAAAGCCGCCCCAACCCACACGACCTTTCCGACCCCTTTGTGAATAAATCCGTGCGCCACTGTATCAAACACTTTGGATTCTACATACAAACATCAAGCTAACTGAATCTTTCACGTGTATCAAACTGTTTCAAACACATAGTGGTGTTTTGAACATTCTTTATTTTTTTTTGTGCGGGTGTCGCTCATCAAAAGCCCCAAGTGGTTCCAAGAGCTATCCCTGATCGAATACAAGGGTCATCCGCATTCCAAAGCCACCGAAGACGACTAAGAGGAAGGGGGAAAGAGAAACAATACAGTTGGCGCTCCCCACACCGGCTTAGCAACTCAGAGGATATCAATATGGGTCAAGAAGTCGCCGCGGTGGACGATGTGTCCAAGAAAGAATTCGAAGCGAGTCTGTCGCTGCTGCACATGATGCAGCGTCCGTCTGGTAGTAGCAGCGGCACTGCTACGGCCGCCAGCTGCCAAAAGAAACCAACGAAGAAGCGCGCAGGGAGTGCTGCAGCTGCGCAAGGCCGTGCGCCAAAGAAAGCAAAGATGATTATCTCGGGTGGTGTGGACAAGGGTGTATTGCTACTGGCGGCAGCGAGCCAAGTGCATCCACGCCACGACGGACAAGCAGCGGACAACGACGCAGAAGACGTGGAGGAAGAGGAGGAGGAGGCGGATGTTGATGACGACGGCGCGTCATCTGGACTTCCACGCGGATCGCCACGCCGCAATTCTCAATTGACGTCGCTATCGCATGAGCTGAGCATTGACGACTTGCGCCACCATTTTGGGAAACCCATCGTGGAAGTCGCGAAAGAATTTGGCATTTGCACGACGTTTCTCAAGAAAATTTGCCGTCGCCTGGGCATCAAACGGTGGCCGCATCGCCAGATTCGGTCGCTCACCCGCACGATCGAGATGCTGTACCAAGCGGAACTGAACGCGACTTGCTTGGCCGAGAAAATGAAGTACGCGTCGCAAATCGCCCATGTCAAGGCCAAGATGAGCGCCGTGATCACCGATCCGGATGCAAATGGCAAGCTCGAGAGGGTCAAGAAGAGCGTGCTGAACCGCAGCAATGGCGGCTCGCCAAGCGTCAAGAAGACCGCGGCCGCCGCTTCTCGTGGGGCTTCATCGGCATCGCCACAGGCCGCGGCTGTTCTTCCTCCTGCTGCTACTGCTGCAGCCGTAGTTGGACCCTTTTTTCAAGCGAATTTGCTTCATGCTGTCGCAGCTGCGGCTGCTGCCAGCGCAAGCGAAGCCGTGGCATCTACAGCTACCCAAGAACCAGTCGTACTACAGCATTCAGTCGCCACGACAGAGGCTGAGGCCACGGCCGCCGCCGCGCTCTTGTACAGCAGCACATCGCCACGGCTCACCATCGCAGCCATCGACACTGCGTCTCTCCCAGCTGTTGTACTGGCCGGAGGCAGTGATGCTCCAATTCTACCAGTGGTGACACCAAAGGCTAGCAGCACACCTGCAGGAAGCGCCAGCAAAGACACCACGCCGCCGTCGGGGCTTCGAATCTCGCCGGTCAACCGCAAACTGCTGGCTGTCACAAAGAGCGAGAGCCGCGTCCGCTCGTCGTCGCTTGGCTCGCTGCAAGATCTGGACGAGGGCGACAGTGGCGCGCCTTGTCCAGAGAAAGCACTTGGGGTCGCGATGGTGTCGTGAGGGTTTTTGTGGCCAAAGAAACGGCACTGCCCTCCCTCGGTAGGAACCTCTTTGTGGATGAGTGTTTGGGTGTGGCTGTATGGTAGCCGTGGGAGGGGACTGCTGTGCCGTGGAATGGGCATTTTTGTTGCTGCCGCCCTCCACACAAACGAAAATAATATGGGCTGAGATGAGAGATGGAAAAAAAGGAGCAAAACAAACAAAAACGTTTTTTGAAAATCCGAAGTGCTCTGTCTTCTCTCCCTTACTCTCTATGGATGAGGGAAGTGCTGGCACTCCGTAACTGGAGAGTCGTCCATCCACGGCCTTGGCTTTGACTGGTGCCGTCCCATTTACAGCAGTGCCCATTAAAACTATGGGGAAATCCCATTTCGGAGCCGTAATTTACAAATAATCCCAAAAAGGAGCCGTATTTTACCCTTTAATTATACGCTAATCAAACGCGCAATGTACTGACATAAGATGTCAACTTGCGAAAACAGGACAAGACGCAGTCAATCACTGATCTGCCTGAGCTTTCCTTGCCAAATGTGTGCACAGATTGCCTTCCGCTGTGCAATTACTCGAGCGCGTGCAAGCACGCGAGCAATCTCTCAGCTGCAAATCCGTGCAATTCATTGCTACTGCGTATCAGTTGACCATTCGTACCGATACCAGTAGGCAGTAGGCGCCAGTAAACAGAGAAGAGACTAATTTTGGGGGCATGTCCTGCGCAATGGCCCTCAAATCCAGCAAGCTCGTGCGTCGTGCCCGGCCAAGTTTTCCTCGCGCAGGATGGAGGCATGGTGGCCGCCCAAAACCACGAGTGAGTTCGACAATTACGCGGTACATAGAGCTTGCGGGTTGGAAGTGTGTCACTCAACACCATGCGTTGTTTGTTGCCTCCGTTTTTTCTTCGCTTTTTTATTCGTTTGCATCATCGCGATCAAAAATCCTTTCCAAAGGTGGTCCTGTTCACTAGTAGTATTTTCTTTGTGTTGTGGCAGAACCATATTTGCACAGTGAATCTCCAGGTTGACCTTGGTGCAGGGAACCCGAGTATTGCATATGACATTAATAAAACAAAAAAAAGTTGAAAAAATACGTACCTCAATTAGTATCAATTATTCGTACCCAATTCCACACGAATATCTTGGACTGTTTGAGCCGTCCACAACTGCTTGTTCAGCATGAGCAGCATCACCATCTCCAAGGTGTCTGGTTCCATGCGCTTGCGCAGATCGGAAAAGACCAACTTGGCGGCGGAAAAGAAGCGCTCGCACTCGTTTGACGTTGGTGGAACGTACGCGACGTCGACGTACTGCGCACGCCTTGTCGTTTTGCGGCGCTTGAACGCTGAAGCCACAAACGACTCGACTTGCTCGCCCGTCGCTTCTTCC
>JAADWJ010000068.1:0-58964 GCA_023336165.1 Pythium monospermum
AAAAAAAAAAAAAAAAAAAGTTGGATAGAAATGGTTGAACCCACAAAATACAAATTGTGAATGTGCACACGTCGCCTTTGGAAATAGAAAAAATTCGGTTTCTAAATTATGCTGGATGTGTGCAAAAATCAGAGTGGCTTTTGACATCAATGGATACAGTGCTGTCCCCATTTTAGAAATACCCATTTCTATTTCGTTTCGATTTGATCCCCACCAAACAAAGCAAAGCTCGTGACAAGCAATTCGAGATCAAGGAGTTGCGGATATCCAGGCAGCCAGGATGTTCAAGAAGTTCACGGTCGAAGATCACGTGAGTGGCCACAGCCAAGTCAAGTCGTCGCAGCAGCGCGCGATCCGCTCCAAGATCTTGGAGCAGTACCCGGATATTGAGCCGTTCCTTGAGGAGCTCTTGCCCAAGAAGGCGCCCATGGTCGTGGCCAAGGCGTACGTTTTTCGATCTTCTTGCTGATCTCTACAACAATAAGCTGATTCATTTGCTTGTGCGTTATAGCCACAATCACTTGCAGATTGTGCTGAACGAAGGCGAGCCGCTTTTCTTCAACTACCGCGATGGACCGTTCATGCCAACACTCCGTGTCTTGCACAAGAGTACGTTGAATTAGTAGCGGCTTGTCTCACTGTGGATCCGCACTTATACAACTACTGTTATTACAGTCCCGCATATCATGAAGTGGGTCCGCGCCGATAAAGGCGCCATCCCGTTTGTGCTCTCGGGTGCGAATGTCATGTGCCCCGGGTTGACCAGCAAGGGCGGCGAGATCCCGGAAGAGCTGGAAGCCGGGTACCCAGTGGCCATCATGGCCGAAGGAAAGGAACTTGCCATGGCAATAGGCGTGCTGACCATGTCCACTGCGGATATGTACGTACAAAATGATTTTATTAGTTTTTTAGTTTTTTTTCTGGGAGATATTCACGCTAACAAAAAAATTTTTTAATATGTTTCCAGCAAGGCGCAGAACAAAGGCATCGGCATCGAACTCATGCATTACCTGGGCGATGACCTCTGGACGTGCGCAAAGATCGAATAGAGAAAAGCACGAAAGCATGACTCGAACAGATTTCTTTTTTCTTCTCTCATTCAGGATCTCTATAATTGTTTTTTTTTTCTTCCATTTTCTTTTTATTGATGTTTTTATTTATTTACACGAGTTTGCTCATTACGTCTGGCCTCTTTATATATGTCCCGAGCCATGGCTATCGCTCTCATGTTCGAGCACATTGGGTAAGGAGCCAGAGCGGGGTCGCCCCGCTCCACCAGCTGCAGCAGCAGCAGCAGCGATGGCTGCATTCTCTTGCTGATGGCGTGTCCAGTCAAACGTGACTGTGTTGACATTCGCGATCATTGGCTGTGCTTCGATGCCGCCGCCCATGAGCGAGTGCTGGATCGCAAACGCCGGCGGTGCACTTGGCGGCGGACCAAGCCCCAGCTCAGCGTCGTAGGCTTCAATAGAAGACGGTATACGACCAAAAGAAGGATGCGCACTTGGCGGTGACGTTGTCGCGACGGCCATTTTAACAGCGTTTTGAAGAGCACTCATGGGATCAAAGCGGTACGGCGTTGGTGGCGGTGGTGGTGGCTGTTGGTCTTGTTGCTGTTGTTCTTGTTGCTCTTGTTGGTGGTGGTGGTGGTGGTTGTGCTGATGCTGCCGTGTGGTCGTCATTTGTGGGAGTCCCTGGTACGAATTCAAATGCGAATGGTGGTGTCGTGACTCGGACGAAAACACCGCGGATGATGACGCCAATTGGCGGAGCGCTGCTGCAGGGTTGAGCAAACTGGGATGAGGACCGCCTCCACCTCTACCGTCTCCGCCTCTGTCTCCCCCTCCACCATTCATTTCGTCTGTGGTGGTTGCCATACCAGCTGCGCTGGTGTAATCGTACGATGGTAATGATAACAATGCCAATGGCGGCGGTGGAGGTTGTTGCATGGCCTGGGAGGACGAAGAGGATGGGAACGCGTGCTGCTTGAGCAAATCCGTGAGCATGCCACCAGTTTCGCTGTTGCCTCGACTGAAGAGCGGATTCGCCATGGGTGGGGGCATCAAGTCGGCGAAGTTGATGCCTCCTCCACCTCCTCCTGCTCCACCTCCTGCTCCTCCGATCTCCATGCGCGCAAATCGTCCACTAGCAGAGGAAGTGGACGTCGACGAGACATTGAAATTCGGGTCGTACGTATCCGTCGACGATGTCACAGAGGACGAGGAGACCGCCTGCTGCTGTATCGCGGCGGCGGCGCCGCTTTCATCGGTCGAGCTTGTCGTCGCCGAGATATCAAACGCAGTTCGTCGCTGGTAGAAGATAGGCACGTGTTTGCGATTTGGCCGTGGTTTTGGAGGCGACTGGATTTGCTGCTGTGCGAGTTGTTGCTGTTGTTGTGGTGGATGTGGTTGGGCATTCACAGGCGACCGCGGCGCTGCGCCCATATACAAGCCATCGGAAGAAGAGCTGTTCGAGCCTGCCATGTACAGACCACCACCTTGTGCTTCTCCTTTTCGCATGATCTTGATCTTGAGCGAGCCGGTCTCGGCTTTCGCCGTCATGGAGGACTCGTTGTACTTGCGCTTCCCGCCTAGTTTAGTTCAGA
Organism: Pythium monospermum; assembly: GCA_023336165.1. Classification (NCBI taxonomy): domain Eukaryota; phylum Oomycota; class Peronosporomycetes; order Pythiales; family Pythiaceae; genus Pythium; species Pythium monospermum. The sequence continues at coordinate 2,606 of JAADWJ010000068.1, forward strand.
AATAAGAGGAAACCAGCACCACCAGAGCGTCAATTTGATGCGGGCCAGAGGATTTAAGTAAGTGATTGATGGGGTAGAAAGTTCCATACCCAGTGGGTCCATTGCGTCAGCCATATTCGCGTGAGAGGGTGCAAGTTTGTGACGCCTGGCGTTGACGTTCGTGCTTGCTGGCTGACCGGTATGCGTGATGTGATGAATTCGATTTCAGAAAATGAGAATGTTGGTCCATGGACCAGACCTAGATTTTACACCTATAAATGCAAATTCGACACACGACCTAACCGTATTTAAGTAAATTTTGGACAAGTACAGTGTGTTCCCGAATACTAGCCCGCATATTGCGCGCCATTTGCGGTGTGAACTGAATATGAGGCGACAAGCATAAAACAACATGGAACACACAACATTTGGAAAGTCATCTCAACAAAGGAGAGACCTGGACATTGATTTTCGTTTTGTTTCTTCCCTTACACTACTGGGAGTGATCATCTCCTTATACAGGGTGGTTCTTTTTTCGCTTGTCTTCCAAAGAAGGTCAACGCCAAGGAAGAAACTTAGGCGTAGGCCGCAAGTGGGCGCTCGAGTTCAAACTCGTGCTGCTCCATCATTGGCACTTCAGCGTTGAAGAACTCGACCTTTGGAAGATGTTCCACCGACTGGACCGGCGTGAAGCTACGGATCTCGGCTGGGCAGCTACGCGTGCGTGGCAAGCTGAGCGTGTTCCACACATCGTCCAACGACGCCAACAAGTGGTCGATCATTTCAGGCGTATGAGCTGGAGATGGCGTGATGCGGAGACGCTCTTCACCAACTGGCACCGTAGGAAAGTTGATTGGCTGGCAGTAAATGTTGTGCTTCTCCATCAAGAGACGCGACGCCTCTTTCACTTTGACTGCATCACAGACCATCAATGGCACAATGTGGCTCACTGATGGCAACAATGGGAAACCGGCTTCCACCAGGCGACGCTTGACTTCCTCCGAGTTGCTGTGCATCGAGATGCGTTCCTCTTGGCTCACCTTGAGGTGGCCGATCGACGCACGCGCACCAGCAGCAAGCATTGGTGGGATCGAGGTCGTGAAAATGAATCCCGACGCCGTGGAACGCATGGCATCGACAAGAGACGCCGAGCCAGCGACGTAGCCGCCCATGATACCGTACCCCTTGGCAAGAGTACCCGTGGTCATGGTGATGCGTTGCATGCAGTGGTCGCGCTCGGCGATACCAGCACCGCGGTTTCCGTACAAGCCAACAGCGTGGACTTCATCGTTGAAAGTCATAGCACCGTACTTGTCGGCCAAGTCACAAATTTCATGGAGTGGGGCGATCGTGCCTTCCATCGAGTTGACCGACTCAAAGAGGATCAGCTTTGGCGCATTTGGATCAGCGAGCTTGAGCTTGGCTTCCAAGTCAGCGACGTCGTTGTGCTTGTAGATGTATTTCTTGGCGCCACTGTGTTTGATGCCTTCAATCATCGAGGCATGGTTCAGGCTGTCGGAAAACATGATCAAGCCTGGGAAAATCTTGGTCAATGTAGCGATCACCGAGTCGTTGGCGACGTAGCAAGATGTGAACAAAAGAGCGCCTTCTTGTTGGTGCAAGTCAGCAAGTTCTTGCTCCAGGAGCACGTGGTTGTGGTTGGTACCGGAAATGTTACGCGTACCACCAGCACCGGCACCAGTCTGAAGCAAGTAGTCTTGCATTGCACCGATCACCTTTGGGTGTTGGCCCATGCACAAGTAATCATTGCTGCACCACGCGATCACTTCCTTGGTCTTGCCGTTGTCCATGTGGTGGGTCGTGCGTGGGAAGTTGCCGCGTTGGCGTTCCAGATCGGCAAACTGGCGGTATCGACCTTCGTTCTTGATCTTGGTGATGGTATCGGAAAAGCCTTTGTCGTAGTCAGCGGCGGTGAGACCACCAACGCGGTGTTGCTTGATCGCATGGGTGCGGAAGCTCGCGACGCGTGGGCTGTTGGTAGCCTGCTGTTGCTTCTTCTTGAGCTCGGCGATACGCTTCATGGTCGCATCGGTCGAGGGCGAGGAAACATGCGCCTGGGAGTTGCCGCCGGCGGCCGCGACGCCCATCAAGGACGACATGTGCGGACAGAGCTTGGCCAGCTGCGCGATGTTTGGCAGAAGCGCCGCACGCGCGGTTGGCAGCGCATGCATGAAGGGGCAACGGGAGGCCGACTGCATACGGGCAGCGGCGACAGAGGCACGGGTGAGAGCAGCCATGGTGGTGGTTGCACGACGGAAGGGGGGTGTCTTGTGTTGGACGGAGGAGTGGAAATGAACCACCAGGAATAAAACCCCACAACCGTCCAGAACGTCACGTCCAAAGGCGGGCGAGATGGTGGAGGGAGAGCGGAGCGATCAACCGATCCAATCCGCCTCTCCTCTCCTTTGCTGGTTGAGGGTGTCTTTTGTGTGGACCAAAAAGTCTGCTGATGATGAAACCAGTTGGCCTCGTGGCGGGGTAGGGTTGTGGCGCAATCCGTGGGTCCACCACAACAAAAACCACCAACAAAACGGGCCAAAACGCTATTTTCAGCATTTCTCGTGATTTTTGCGTTGCTTTGTGACCAGCTGGTTGACCCATCTGACCCGCGCGCACGCACATATCCGTGAATCAAGAAAAAGAGTCTGGAAAATGACAAAACGGGCCGGGTTTGGGGAAGGACAAAAGTGTGCCAGCTGGCCCGCAAGCTGGACTGGAGGGAATAGGGACCCACAAATTGTCGACGTCGGACAACATCAACATCACCACCGGCACAAAAACACCCAGCAACCAAAGGTCGCCGAGCCAAATGTACAGTATCAGATCCCAGAACCGAATTGACTTGGCATCCAGATGATTGACTCGGTATAAATGCTATCGCTGAATCAAAGGAGTGCCTGCTTCTCAGTCTGTGCCTCATGCACACACTGCGATGCCAGATGGCTTCATCAACCATAAAGAGATGGCCTCGCTCTTTCCTATTATCCGGGTGCGCGAACTGTACCATTCTCCGATGAGACCAGGTCTCGATCCTCATGGTTTTCATCGGTCGGGCTCCCGAACGGGTCACGGTACCGGTACAGTAGCCTTTGTCATGTTGATTCAGGGAGAAGGCGGCCCGCCGGGCCCTTTTGTGCAATCTGGCTCTCCCTCCCGGGTTTGATTTCGCAACAATATCGCTTACAGATCAGTCGTTGTGCAATGTGGGAGGAAGCCACACCGAGTTGAAGGAAGGGAATCTTGATCGATCCTGGTCAGAGAACAACAGTGACCTTTGAAGAACTTGTTTCCCTTCAACGTGTCGACACCGTCGTGTGTCGCCCCCCGCTGAAAATGGACCGCCAGAATCGCCGACTCTGAGCTCACAGTATCTCACTCTCGCACTGTAACTTCACTCACGAAATGTAGACTCTGAGCAAAAGTGGTCCCACATTGCGTCAATGGTTGCGAAGTCCGCAATGCGGGAGCAATGGTTCCGTTCTGCTATCATACCGGTAAATCAATCCAAATGCTTCGTCAAAATGCAACTTGCAAGACACGATGGCTGGGAATTGGTTGATACCATAACGTTGTAAGAACGTATCATGCACATAGACATGTTGGAAACTGCCACACAGCGCATGCAAACGTGCAGTGGGTGACAAACCCAACGGCGTGTCGGTGCCAATGGGAGCATTCCCCAAGAATGGGTGCCAATGGTCCGTGGCCCGCAAGCGATTGACACTGAAGTTGAAGTTTTTCGCTTCACAGTCAAAATGGTTCACAGTTCACAGATCCTGTGTAATGTGATCAAGTACCTCTAATTGTGAACCCTTATGTGTCAATTGATACACTTACATAATACATATGCTCCAAAACCTCTGTAATATAATATTGCAGGTCCTTGTGTGTTTTCCATTCCATTTCCAGAACCAACAAACAAAATGGGCGAACGCAAGGTGCTCAACAAGTACTTCCCTCCGGATTTTGATCCGTCGCTGATCCCGCGGCGCAAAAAGCCGAAGAATATGCAAATTGAAGTGCGTATGATGTTGCCGTTCTCGATCCAATGTGGCACTTGTGGCGAGTACATGTACCGTGGCAAAAAGTTCAATTCCAGAAAAGAAGAAGTGCAAGATGAAGATTACCATGGCATTCGCATTTTCCGGTTTTACATCAAATGTATCACTTGCTCGACAGAGATCACGTTCAAAACGGACCCTAAAAATGGCGATTACGCTGCGGAACATGGCTGCCAACGGAATTTTGAGCCGTGGCGCGAGTCCGCGGCCGATGAAGAAGCCGCAGTCCAAGAGCGTGTGCAAGAAGAGAAAGGTGATGCCATGAAGGCGCTGGAAAACCGCACTCTGGATTCCAAGCGAGAGATGGATATCCTGGACGCACTGGATGAGATCAAGGCGATCAACATGCGCCATGCCAAGATTGACACGGATGTCTTACTGCAACAACACGCGCAGTTGCAGCAAACAAGCGACGAACAAAAGCAAAAAGAACTGGAAGAGGATATGTTGTTGGCAAAGCAAGTTTTTTTAAAGCAGAAGCAAGCGAATAATGGAGCAACGGCAGCCAGTGAGAAGAAACTGGCAGTGGTAGTGGACAAGCCAGTCGCAGTGGCGATGCCATTGGCGCCCGCCACTAATACCAGCAGTGCTAATAGTGGTGTATTCGGAGCTGCTGGTGCTGCAGGTGGGAAACAAGAAATACTTCCAGCAACAACCACAACAGCGCTTCCGATTTTTATTGTGAAAAAGAAAACGGACAAAAAACAAAAGAAAAAAGCCGTGTTAGTCAAGAAACCCGTTGTCACAAGTCTGGTCGCGCAGTACAGCGATAGTAGCAGTGAAAACGAATAAGAAACATGAATAAAAATCTACAGATCATCACCTTCGCTCTTGAATTTTTTTCTCATTTATTTTTGTGTGTGTGTGTGTGTGTGTGTGTGGAGCTTCACGCTCAAAAGCAAAAACACACACCAGCGGCCAACCTTGGTATTTCTAATAGGTCGGCTCATACGGCGTGAGCAAGTGCTTCGAGAACGACGTGAGCGCTGGCACCCCACGCACTTCTTCATTGAGCAAGGGCATCTCGACCACGTGGAAGTCTTCGTACAAGTCGTAGATCTGGTCAATGTATTTTTGCTGCATTTTCTGACGCGCCGCGCAGTGCTTGCACGGGGTATCTTCTTCCGGGTACAACACTTGGTTCACGACAATATTGTGGACATCAATATCGTACTTGGTGAGCTCTTGGACAAGCCGTTCGGTTTCATACAGCGAAAGAAACTCCGGGATACACACACAGACAAACGTCGTGCGTTCGGGATCTTTGAATTGGTTGTTGACCTTTTGGATGACTTCACGCGTTTGCTCCAATTTGCCCAATAGCATTTCTTGAGACGGCAATGCGCCGCCCATGAGCGCCGAGACCTGAGAAAACATGCCTGAGAATTGGTTCGACAGTGACAGAATCTTGTCAAAGGCCTTGTCCAGCGCGGTCGGAAAGCTCAGCAAGCGCAGCGTATGGCCCGTGGGCGCCGTGTCGAACACGATCACCGAAAAATCCATGCTTTGCACTTGCTTCATGAGCTCGGCAAACGACATGGCCTCGTCGATACCAGGAATTGAGTTGGACAAATCTTTCATGAACGACGCCATGCCCGAGTTGTCGCGCACGCCATCGGCGTTCATTTCTTCAATCTGGTATGTGCCATTCCATGCTGGTTAGTTTAGTTTGTTTTCTTATCCTCGTAATGGGGGAGCTGAGGAATGTAAGTTCCGTACATCAACGTTGGGGTCAATCTCCATGACCGAAAGATTCGTGAACCCATTGACAAGCGTCGGCTCGCGCGTAAACTTTTGCCCAAACGCATCACTGTACATAGCGACAATATAGAACCCAACAAGAAGCATACAGGCATTAGTAGGTGACACCAGAAGATGATGGCAGAGAACAGAGCGCTGCTGGTATTATACCTCAAGTTGTGAGCTGGATCAGTCGAGACGATGAGAACTTTTTCACGCTCCATGGAAAGGCGGATGCCCAGACAACACGAAGTCGTGGTCTTGCCCACGCCACCTTTGCCACCCACAAAAATCCATCGCAGCGACTGCTGCGTCACGAGGTTGCGCAGACTCGCTTCGGGCACTTCTCCATCAACCAGACTCATTTCTTGTTCCGTTTCCTTCTCTTGTGTGCTTGGGGGGCTTCGTCCGCCACGTTGATACAGTGACAAATATATGTGGTCCACATAACGTTTTAAATTGGTGTGTACCACATCACATTGTTTTTTTGGGCTTGGGCAACCACCACACACTCGTTCGGAAGAAAAAAGCACCAAAACATGTTGGCGATCATGGCGAAGCGTATGGGCGCGAGTGCCGCGGCGCAGTCGGCGACACCAGCGGCGCGTTCGCTCCACATTTTTCTTCGCGGTAATGGCGAAGAAGTCTTGGAACGCCAAGGAAGCCGTCTCCACGGCATCATGAACGAAGACGGCGTGTTCAAGTCGCTCGCGCTCAAGCGCCACCACGAAAAGGGATCCCAGCGCCGCAAGCGCAAGGTTGAAGAACAGACCATCCGCCACGCGAACCGACGGATCGGATCGGTCATTGACTTTATCTTGCGTCGCAGGAAATCGTACGTGCTTTCATCTTGCATTTAGTATTGGAGTGGCGCAAAAACCTAATCACCAATTTTTTTTCTCTTTGTTTCACACAAAATTGCAGTGGTTTTTAATCTGCTCAAGCAGCGTCGTTCCCACGGTAGCACAGAGGCATCGTTGTTGCCACGCGCAATGCGAAGCCATTTGAAATCGCATTAAAAACGCTCCAGTATTACAGAGGAAAGCCATATCTCCTGTATCTTTTCGAAGAAAAAAATAAAAAAATAAAAATGTGGGAAGGAATCAAATGCATTTTCAGTTGGTATAAAAAATTCCACGTCGATGGACAGCAAGACGATGATGTTGCTGTTCTCATTTTACTCCGAGCCCAGCCATTGCTTGATGTTGTTGATTTGGTCCAAGACCGAGCTCTTACTTGTGCCACCCGTGACATTCTTGCGTTCGACACTCACGTCAAAATCCCACACGTCCATGACATCAGGCGTAAACTGAGGATGAAGCGACGCGAGTTCTTCAAACGTGAGCTCCTTCAGTGGCTTGTGCTTGTCCTCAGCGAGCCGCACCGCCGCGCCGGCGACATGGTGGGTCTCACGGAACGGGACGCCTTTACGCACAAGGTATTCGGCCAAGTCCGTTGCAAGCATTTCGGTCACAAGGAATGACCGCATCTTTTCGCCATGAGGCGTCATGGTCGCGAGCACCCCCGTGGCGATTTGGACACAATCCATGATGGTGTCGATCACGTAAAAAAGCGCTTCTTTATCTTCTTGCAAATCTTTATTGTACGAGCGTGGCAAGCCCTTGAGCGTCACAAGAAAGCCATTGAGCCGCCCAATCACGGAGCCCGATTTGCCACGCAAGAGCTCCAGTGCATCGGGGTTCTTTTTCTGAGGCATCAAGCTGCTTCCAGTGCTGTACGCATCGGCCATGGTCACGAATTTCTAATCATTTTTTATCAGAAAATAAATAAATAGTGAGAATAAGAAAGAAAAAAAAAACAAGAAAAGCGCTTTTTTCCTTACCAGCGTGTTGTAGATGATGAGATCTTCGGCGAGTTGGGAGAAATGCACCATGAGCAGCGACGCCCAAAAGAGAAACTCGGCGATGAAATCACGATCACAGACAGCGTCCAAGCTGTTTGGGGTCACTTTGCTGAAGCCCAGTGCCTTGGCGAGTGTCTCGCGGTCCAGCCCAAAGGAGTTGCCAGCGAGTGCGCCACTTCCCAGCGGCAACACATCCACACGCTTGGTGAGATCCGTGAGCCGGTCAGCGTCACGAAGCAGCGCGGTCACGTGGGAAAGCACCCAATGCGAAAAGCGGATCGGCTGCGCTGGTTGCAAATGCGTGAAACCTGGCATGAGCAGCTCCACGTGGTTTTCCGCGAGTTGTGTCGCGGCGCCGATGAGCTCTTTCAACGTGTCGTCAATGGTCTTGATCGCCGACTTCATGTAGATGCGCACATCGGTCGCGACTTGGTCGTTGCGGCTTCGTCCCGTGTGGAGCTTGCCACCGACAGCACCGATGAGCTCGGTCAGGCGACGTTCATTCGCGGTGTGGATATCTTCGTCGCCTTCTTTCACAAAAAACGAGTTGCTTTTCCACTCGCCTTTGATGGTTTCGAGCCCATTGACGATTTGCGTGGACTCCTCAGAGGTGAGCACACCACTGCGTTCCAACGCCTGCGCGTACGCCTGGCTGCCTTCCAAATCGGCTTGCCACATGCGCTTATCAACCGAAAGCGACTCGTTGAACTTATCCATGATCGGATCGACCTTGCCACGGAAGCGGCCGCCCCATAGCTTCTTCTCTGCTGGTGGTGGAGCACTCATACTGTGTATGTGTGGTGGTGGTCAGGACGTTCTCTCTTGGCAGATTGGAATGTGGTGGTGTGGTGTTCACGCTGACGTTTGTCTCTTGCGATCGAAGCCAAAGTTGAGGTTGAGCAATCACCTTTTCAGGATCCAAAACATGTACTGAGACAGTGCAACTTCTCTTCCCAAATTCTTGTGGCACAAGTCGTCCCCTCGTGAGAGTGACACTGGCCGAACACTCATTTCAGGTGGACCACATTATTATCACCTTGACATGTGGCGTGGACCACGCTACTTTGACGAAAATGGATCTTGACGGAAATGCGCAATTGTTTTTTTTTCTGGCAGGAATCGAAAATAATCGAACCCAACGCCACTCATCATCACCATGAGCATCGAAGCACGCATCGCTGAGCTTGGCTTCACGCTGCCACCACCATCGCCACCAAAGGGAAACTACCTCAACTGCGTGCGCACGGGCAACTACATCTTCACGGCGGGCCATGTGAGCCAGAGTGAGACGGGCGAGCTCATCACGGGCAAGGTCGGCAAAGATTTGACGCCAGAAGAAGGCTACAAGGCCGCTCAGCGCATCGTGCTGAGCATGCTCACGACGCTCAAGGGTACGTATTACAGTAGTGGCTACTCCAATAGTGGACCGAGAGAAATTTTGCAGTTGACTGATAGTTGTTGTATCTACAGAGGAACTTGGCGATTTGAGCCACATCAAGCGCTTTGTCAAGCTCACGGGCTTTGTGAACTGCATCGACGGCTTCACGCAGCAGCCTGCGGTCATCAACGGCGCGTCGGACTTGCTGGTGCAGATCCTTGGCGATAAAGGACGCCACGCGCGGTCGGCTCTGGGCACCAACTCGCTGCCAGTGAACGTCGCGGTGGAAATCGAAGCGATCATCGAAGTCGAGCCAACGGCGCCATCCAAGTCGTCTCTCTAAAGAGCCACCAGGTCGATTCCAAAACTGTATGAACTGTACGGTACTGTAGTTGGGATCGATAGTAAACTGTCTCTACCTAGTGTAGTTTGGCACAACTATGTAATAACTGTAAACTCTGTTGAGCGCATGCTGTCTTGCTTTCCTGCACCAGTGCCACATACTAGTCGTACGTACTGATGGAGTGTGCGATACACACAGTACTGTACGTAGCATCCGATTTATATATACTGCAAGCAAGCTCTGTGTCGCAACCGTCGCCACCCACAAAAAACACACATCATAGTGCGTCAAAAGCATTCGCATAAAGCACAGTAACAATACGACGTACAGTGTAGTGTAGTCGACCAGAATGCCATCATCATTTCTGTGATCCTACCCCCATATCCAGGTAGAGTCCACTTGAGTGGTGGCGGGGCGCCGTACTGTCCCACCCACGTCACAAAGTGATGATCACCTTGCGATCATTGGCGGCAATTCGCGCCCCAACGGCCACGGCGGTTTCAGTTCGGATCTCCCTGCGAAATGGCGACCCACGAAAAACAAAAAAACAAGACAAAAACAACAAATCATGTCTTAGTCTTCCAGTACTTATCCCGTCGCTCACGTGAGCTCACACACACAAGCTACCGCTCATCTTCAACAGCCTTCTCGCCTCGCGTCGCCTGTTTCGCCAGTCAATCGAACCCACCGCCACCACCACCACCACCACGCCAGGTCCATACAGTAGTGGACTGGGCCATGGTGAACGTGGTGGAGCCGTCGTCGCGTGTTCGGCCCGTGCTCACACGGGCCCACACAGCCGCGGTGAGGCTCTTGGTCGCGCTGGACATGCCGCCGCGGCCGCGGTCCCCGCAGAAAGACACGCGCCATATCTACAAGCTCCAGGCATCGCAGCATCTCCCCGTGCTCAATTTGCGGTTCACACTCGCGTACTACCTCTTCAGCACTTCCAACAACTTGCGCTTCCACCACTGGGCCAAGCGCCACTGCCGCCATCTCAGCTATGCACAGCGGCTCGGTGGATTGCTGGGGTTTCTGTGCTTGATCGTGCCACATACACAATGGTACCTATTACTGGCTGCGTGTCTGCTCGCGATCCCGTCGCCGTGCTGTTCGTGTATGATGCTCAGCCTCGACATGCTCTTGCTTCTCACGCAGCAGTACGAGTTTTGGTTTTTCTCGGCGGCAAATGTGCTCACGTGGACCACACTGGCGTGCTTGTACAGAGACGCACGCATCGTGTTCTTGGTCGTTTGCTTTGTGGGCGTCGAGCTCTGGGTCGTGCTGGATGCCAATTTCCGCACGTTTGTGGGTTCCATTTCCTCCTGTGCACTCGCGATCCCGCTTCTCATTGTGTTCACGATGCTGCTGGAGTTGCGGTTGGTCGATATCCCAGTGGACAACTACATCCACCTCAAAATCGCCAAGTTAGAGGTCGATGTGGTGGATATTTTTACGAATTGCATGCTCACACTGGTGCTCTTTCTCTTGCGCAAGACGTACAACAAACGCAAGCTCTTGCGAGCGCACCATGCGACCACACGGCTCGTGCGGTGTCTTCTTTTCCGTCCGACGCTCTTGATCCAGCCACTCGCGAGCCATAGCCACAGCAATAGTATCAGCACCACAGACCACACAAGCCACAAGACGACGGCAGCACAAGAGCCACTGGAGACAGGACGCAAGCGGTACAAGTCTCGCGTCGTGCTCAAGCAGCTTGGCATCACCGCGGGCCACCAGCAGCGGCTCGAGTCTCAAGTCAGATCCGGCCGTGCGGTCAACCCACGGCAACAGCTCACACTCGTGTCATTACGGCTGAGTACGATTGACGTGCGGAAGACGCTGTGGCCACCCAAGTGGACGTGGGTCGGGGCGTGGACACCGCACCGTGAGCTCCACACCAACCACTTGATCGTACTCTACCTGGTCGGCGCCATCGGCTTGCTTTGCTCTGCTGGCTCCATCTTTTTACCCAACCCGTCGTCCAGTGATCGTGCTTTTTCGACCACCAGCAGCAGCAGCTTAATCCTCGTGGCAACGCTTGTGCCCATCTGCGGCTTTCTATGCACCGTGGTCTTTTGTGCCGTGTTTGCTTGCACCTACCAGCGCGACTTGGCGTTCGCCTTGCTTCGCAATTTTGCGTTTCTTTTTCCCGCGCTTCAGTTTGCCGTCGCGTGTATTTGTCTCGCGGATGCGATGCAGTGGGATGTGCGTTGCTATGGCATCGCGGCCTCCGCGTTGTGGTTTCTTTGGCTGCTTTTGCTGGACGCACTTCCTCCACCGGCACGCAAGCGGTTCCGCGTCCACAAGCAATTCGTTGTGCCAGTCATCGCGACTGTGTGGGTCGGCATTTGGTCTGTGCTGTATGCGATCCTTTGCGACTCGCGCATGCTCAGCGACCGCGTCTTGTACAGCTACGATTTTGGGGACCGTACGTTCACTGGTGGTTCCAAGGCCATGCTGCTCAACCGGATCATCACGATCATGGTCTGGACAGGTCGCTTAACGTGGCTCATCTTGCGAGCGAGTAGTGATGAACTGGTATTGCTCCGTGGCTCAGTGGATTACTACTGTCCGTTTGAAACTTTCACTGGCATTTTGAGGCGAGCGAGTACCAAGTCGATACTGCCAGGCAAACGAGATTCCGACGGATCGGTGATCCTGATTGGCTCCACGGAAGTCTCTGCGAGCCGACGAGCGTCCCTGCAGCGAGGGCTACCTCGCCGGATTTCGACACAGCCACTTCTACCGGCTGTCATGCCTGTTGTGCCTGGTGACGGCCATGTGAGGATCCAAGTCGCCCCCACCGGGTCCTTCATCCTGCAACGCACACTAACCTCGTTGATGCTCGAGACTGACTTGGCGCGTCACGACCGCGAGACGCCGGCCGCGAGAGAACGAGCCGGATCGTCGGCTCCGACGGTCGCGGAGATCCCTTTCCGTGCCCAAGACACTGACGCGGTGGTCGTGCCCTTCCACCCAGGCTTTCCATGAGGACCCTAGCGTACCCCGAGCAACCTCTACTCTTGCGACGGCTCGGCCAGCGGCGCATCAAGAGGATGGACAGAAGTCGTCTTGGTGAGCCAGCCGACTACCCCAGCACTGCTTCGGCGGCGGCTACTGCGCCGCGTCTTGGATTCCAGACTCACGGGCTTGATCGGTGGGAACATCTCTAAATGTGTGTAATAATCAAGTCCAACACGAATGAAAATGAGCTCGTTCTCTGGACACCAGGCGACTTCAAACACCAAGCGACAACTCCATAGAATGATCGTAAATAGTCGATTTAAAAGCAAACTTTTCGTGCGTAACCCGACATGATGGCCTTGGAAAGTAGTCTCCCAAATCGTGCGGTCAATGAAAAAAACCGAGGCATCGGCAAAGAAAAACGCGTAAATGAGCAACCCGATTTGTAATAAGGAGATGAGGATAACCGGTAATGTCCAGCATTTCCGGAACCACAAGTGTTTCTTGACATGCGGTGTCAATGCGTCCACAAGGAGCACAAAATGGAACCACAGAAACCACGCGATGGCGCCACACATACGAAAATCGTATTGTAACATGTCGCAGATCAACGCCATCGCTAATGTGAATTGCACTGAGGAAAACAAGAAATCAAAATTCTGGACAAGCGATTTCACGACCACGCGATGGAACGATGTCGCCATGGAAAAGATGAACAGCGTCGTACACAGAAGCGAGAGACACGCAACGACTTTCTCATGGTTCATGGTGTTTGTGTGAGGAGCAGACGGCCTCGTGAGTGTGTAGACGGTCGCAGAGAACCCAACCACCGCGTTGGTGTAGAGCACAATGGCTTGCCATAACGAGAGAGGCTTGTCCAGTGGTGTGAGGCGAGGCAGTAGCGTATGGCGGACGTCGACGACAGAGAACGCCATGGTCACGAGCTCCAACTGCTGGGTACTGCAAGGGCTTCTTCTGCTGGCGTCTGGATGAGCTGTTGGTGATGGTGATGGTGGGTGGAGATCGTTGAGCTGTGGCGAGGCAAAAAAGTTGGTGGCCGTGCGCGATTCTGTTGCGGTGACATCACGAAGAGACCTGAGCAGTGGCAGCCCTGAAGGTGGCAGCGCCGAGTCCACATGAGTGAGGCCGCTGTCCGCAAGTGACCGCACAGGCTTTGGCAATGGGTGGAACTGCAATTTCGATCGAAACACGACACAGCGGATCGTTTGCTTGGCGTCGGTGCGTGTGATGAGCACTTTGCGCTTGGAGTACCCTTTGCGTGCGATAAACACGGCCAATGTGACGGCTGTGTTGGCAAAAATATCCACCAACGAGACTTTGACTTTGGCGACCGGGATCACGCGGTAGTTGGACCCATTTGTATCGATGACGCGGAAAAAAGTCGCGACACTGAGCACAAGAAGCAGTGGCGCCGCGACCACGGTACTGCGGATGCCACTGGAGACCGTGCGGAAGTTGGCGTCCAGCGTGACCACTAACTGGGTGCCAATAGCGCAGCCTAGTAAGCTGAGCATGCGCCAGTCCGAGTAAAACGACGCCAGGCAGCCCCAGTTGATCGCGTTCATGACGGTGAAGAACCAAAACTCGAACTGGCGCACCAAGATCCGCATCAAATCGCTGCTGTGCATCAAGATGGAGCAACTGAGCGCTGGCAAAGCCATGAGAAAAGTCGGCACGCTCAATGCGGATCCGATTTCTTGAGGCACAAAGAGAACCGAGAGCACAAGGACGCCCGAGACGCGAAACATCAAGCTGAACTGCTCGTACCGACGCCGCATGACGCCCATAAACTTGTCATGGTGGACAGGCGAAAGCAATTTGGAAATGGGCGTCGCGCCCAAGTTGACGCTTGGGAGAGCCTGCGCGACTTGCATGGAATACAGCCACTGGCTGCCGTCGTCGTCGCCATCGTCGTTCTCCGTTTGCTCTTGGCCGTGGCCGGCCATGGCTGGAGAAAAGCGACTGGAAGGGTGCTTGGCGAATGCGCTGCTCGCGTTACAGGAAAACAAGTCAATTGGCTCGACCATCGTAGGATGTAAAAACATGGAGACACAAAATCCAGCTTGATAGAGAGAGCGAGAAGTGGATAAGAACAGTCTGAGCCAAGAAGGAGGATCGAATAACGTTAGGACGTGACTGGGCCATCTTGTGCAACACGGCAAACTACTGTACGAGCCGCGAGCGCTTTGTGCGGTATCGGCTTGAAATGCTTGTGATCAATTATCGGTCGATCGTCAAGGACCAGGAATAGATCAGCTCTTGGATGCGGAGGTGAGACACAACATTGGCTCATTGGAAAAAAAAAAACCCAACCAATCTTTGTCTTCTCGGCGATCAGATATAGCTCCGCTCCGTGAACCCAGAGCTGCTTCACACTCATCACGACCGCGTCGCTTCTCGCCATGGTGTGAACCACGAGAAAATCAGAACTCTCTCTCTAAAACTACGATGGGTCCACAGTTTTGGACTCCTAATAAATGTGTTTCAGCTCGTTTACTGGTTCATGTGAACAAAGGCACAACTGGGACAAAGGGAGTCATTCTGACACTTTTTTTTTCTTTTCTTTCCACCCTTCATTGCATCAAAAACTAGTTGGGGGCTTTATGGATTTTCGCAATGAACAATCCGCTTGTATGGTGCGCTGGTGTGAACCGCACGGTGCCTGCCAGTCGTCCAGGCTCACACGGGATACCCGTTGTGTCAATCGGAATCAGCTCCGCGTGTGGTGTTTTCTTGAGAAACGCTTCCACGATCTCTTCGTTCTGCTTGAGCGAGAGACTACAAGTACTGTAGATCATATCACCACCCTTTCGAAGTAATGCAAACCCATTGGCGATCAGAGCGCCCTGCAGAGTGATGATCCGTTGGGTTTCTGAGGCGTTGAGATGCTGCGAAACGTACGTGGTCCACTTGTGTTCGGTGTCCAGTTTCTGCAAGTGCTTGATCGACCCATCGTGGGTGCACTCGGCGTCGACCAGCACTTTATCATACAGACCTCCAGTGCTCTCTGTCTCGATGGTCGCCTCAGCAACACCAACAGCAGCTGCATCTAGGAGCTTCCGTTGCTTGGCGTCTCGCGCGCGTGCGCTCTTGTTCTTGCGCTTCCGCGACTGGTTTTTCACATCGCGAGAGGCAATCTCGTCACTGTCCAGCACGACTTCCATGGCTGCCGCACCATCGAGTGGCGTGTCCCATTTGGCCAATGGACCGATCGAGAACGTGCGGCCATCGGCATGGAAAAGACGACAACGCCATTTGTGGTCCATGGATTTGGTGGAGTTGTCGGCGTTCCGATGGACAAGCTGGTACTTGTGGACCAGCTGCTTGCAGGCGCCAATGCGTGGCCGCGAAAAATCGACACCCGTGACGCTGCCTTGCATTTGCAGCAAGTCGGAAATCATGGTCAGCTTGGCGCCTGGCGCACAGCACAGATCCAGCACGTGGTCACCTGCAGCGGCCCATAGCGACAACATTCCATACAATGAGTCCCGACGACCCATGTCAAAACAAACTGTAGCCATGATTTTGGGATCGAAAGGATGTGTGTACCTGGCTGGACGTTGAGCTGTGTGACAGCGTATCCGGATGAGATATCGATCCCGTAGAGCTCTGCTTGTTGGTACATATCGACATTCGCAAGGCGCGTGGTGGCTGGCAGACTGAAAAACCCAGGAATCCATGGGACACGCTCTGGTGCGACACTGGATTCAGCATCTTGGCGCTTGAGAGACGCTGCGACGCGCTCAATGACTTGCGCGTCGGTTGCTTTTGTGGCTCCATCAGCTGTGCTCTTGATACTAATGGTAAGGGCCATGGGACATATCCAAGTTCAAGACATCAGCGGCGGCAAGCGGCATGGTGATACTGTTGTCAGTACAGTACTATTGAGCCACTCACCGGAAAAAACGGAGTTCTTCGTGGCGAGCAGCTCCACTCGTGTCATCGTTTCCTTCATGAGCGATCAGATCCGACCGTGCAATGCCATGCTCACTCAAGAACGCAGAGAACCCGGACCGCTGCCATACCGCCTCGTCATGCCACGCGCACGTCCGCGCCACCGTCGTCATGGCTTCGTCATTTGAATTTTCATTTTCATTTCCGCCAGCCATTTTTTGCATCACTTCCAAAAATTCACTTGAATGACTTGTGGGGGGAGTGGCTACCTAACCGGTATGATACCGGTTTTGCAATTTTCGCAAAACAAGGTGGCACAAAAGGCCACGTTCCGAACCGTGGCCAAACGGAAAGCAGAGAGTGAAAGAAAGCGGCACGGAAGGCGTCTCTTGTGAATACTTGGGGGCGTCCGCCAGGCGAACAGATCGCCACCGATAGATTAGCACTCCCCTCACGTTATATTGTACGAGTACGAGTGAACCTATGGCGACGGGTGGCGGCGGAGACGGCGATACCGCGTCGTATGACAGCAGTTCGAGTTCAAGTTCCGAAGACAAAGTGCTCATTTCCAAGAAACACCACAAAAAGCTGCAAATGAAGCACAAGGAAAAAGAAAGTGACGTATCCTCTAGATCTACTACGACTACTTCTGCGACCACCACACCGAAGAGTGCGGGGGCCAATAACAATAAAGGCGACCACATTTGCGGCATTTGTGAAAAGGACACGGGAGGCGACCTGTCCATTTGTACCGGTTCCTGCGTGTCCGCGTTCCACTTGTCGTGTCTCCCAGCCAACAGCAACAACAGCAACACAGCGAATGAGGCGCAAGCGCAAGACCAGTGGAAGTGCCCAAGTTGTGTGGCCAACACCCACATTTGTTTCCATTGCAAGCAGCTTGGCATCGCGAATGGCGATCTTTCCACGGCGACTGCGACAACATCAACAGCAACAACAACGACGGCTGGCGCAGCGCCTGCCACGGACCACGCTGGCGATGCCAAGGAAGAGCAAGTGATGAAGGCCGTCGTGAAATGTCGAGCGCTATCGTGTGGCAAGTATTACCACCACGATTGTATCGCCAAATTGCCACTCGCACGCATCGCTGGCACGCGGTTCATTTGCCCTCTCCACACATGTGGCGCGTGTGAGCAGTCGGGTGCCAAGAAAGAGCCCGTGCGCTGTATGCGGTGCCCCGTGGCGTACCACATGAGCTGCCTGCCAAGCCAGGGGGTCGCGCATTTGCCTGGGAAACGGATCATCTGCCCCAAGCACGACGTCACGGACATCATCGCTGGTGGTGGAAGAGCAGAAGAAGACGATGGCGCCACAATGAAGAAGCCACCGGCGATGAAGCGCGTGGTGTCGACGGAAGACGGTGATTCTGCTATGTCCATCGCCGCGTCCTCTCCACGAACAGAGGAGAATGACGATATGGACGATGATGCGAAGTCCGATACATCGATGACAACGCAGGATAAGAAATCGTCCAAGAAAGAGAAAAAAGACAAGAAAAAAAAGAAAAAAAAGCGCAAGAAAGAAAAGAAAAAAGACAAAGAGAAAGAAAGAGGAATCACTCCTCGTGGCGGCGGTGGTGGGGGTGGCGATGCGGATCAAGTGGTGGATGATGGCGGCCATGGTGACGGAGAAAAGGAGGAAGACGCCAAAGTGAAGAAGAATTCCAAGAGCAGTGTCAAGTCTGAGCGACACAATGAGGAAGAGCCCCGCGACGATGGCGAGAAGAAAAAGCACCAGGTGGACGGCGTATCCGAGCGCAGTAGCAGCCGCGACGATCACGAAGCAGCGACGCGTGGAGGTCGTGACACGCTGGTGCCATCTTCTCAGGATTCTGCTGACGAGGCACCCACTGTGGGAGACGTTGCCAGCGGACAAGTGTCCAAGACGGACCAGCTGATCGACCAAGAACAAGAGCGTGAAGCGACTGGTGCGGCGGTCTCAGTGGAGCGTGATTTCCGTGAGAAGGAGGACGGTACCCGCTCCACAGACCGTCCCGCCGATCCAGAAGTTGTGAAAGGTGAACAACGCGGTGGAGATGAACAAGACGCCGAGCTGGTGGTAACAACAACTGTGTCGGATCATGGTAACCACCACCACCACCACCACGACAATGCAGCAGAGACGGCGGATTTTGCTGACGTGAAGACCCAAGGTACTCGCGGTGAGGACGGCGACGGCGAAGTCGACGACGCAACGATCACTTCTCGTGGAGTGAATGATGACGCCGTGGCGGATGGCGCCAAGGACAAACATGTCTCTACCACTGGTACTACGCATCACTCGAAAAAGAGCAAGAAAAGCAAGCGCAAGGGAAAAGGTTCAGGTTCTGGCTCCGGGATCGCTGGACTCGCGGACGCGGCCAAGAGAAGTGGCAGTGGGGACGACGACAACCAAGACAGCAGCGAAACCACCTCACGTGCAACGACAACGACGACCGCTGCTGCGGCTGCTGAGGAAGCCAAGTGGGTGCAGTGTGACGAGTGTAAGAAATGGCGCATTGTTCCGAAAGAGATTGATCTGGATGCCATGCCCGAGAAATGGTTTTGCAAGATGAATTCTTGGAACAAATCTCTTGCATCTTGCAGTGTTCCGGAAGAAATCGTCGAGGCCAAGAAAAACAAGTCCATGAAGCGACCAAGCAGTTCTATCACTCTCCAGACAAGTGGAGACGGTGGCCGCACCGCGCCAGCGTTGAAGAAAGTCAAGCTGGGTAAGCAAACCAGTGCGACCGATGCTGTTTTGGATGGATCGGCAAGGCCCAGCGATTTGCAGGCAAGCGAGAAGCAAGACAAGGACAAAGCGGCCGCGATGGCGGCGACAACTGCGGGTGGCAAGGCAGCGACCAAGAAAGCTGAAAAGGATGCCAAAAAGCGCAAACTCAAGCTCAAATTGAAAGAAAAATACGGCGAAGTCAAGTGGGTCCAGTGTGAAAACGCGCATTGCGGTAAATGGCGGGTTGTGCCGTTATCGATTGACTTTGACTTGCTTCCTGCCGTGTGGACGTGTGATTTGAACACGTGGTCGCTGGATTTGGCGAGTTGCGCGGCTGGGAACCCGCCGGAAGTGGAAGCGTATTTGTCCAAGAGCCAATCGAAGAAGCGGCCAACAAAGAAACTCAAAGGCGCAAGTGAGAGTGGCGAGTACCAAGGAGGCGGAGCTGCTGCGGGCCAAGCAACCGCAACAGCGCAAGTGTATATGAGCGCAAGTGAGCTCCCAGTAGGCAGCAAGGCCAATACGAGTGGCTTTTCAAAGGCGGGCAAACAAGTTGCCAAAGGGTCCGCGCCAAGCGGTGGCGGCCAGGATAGCGTGACAGCTAGTGCTGCGTTTGTGGGCGCTGGAGGCCACAGCAGCGCGAATTTAACCGCGGTCTCAAGCAGCCACTCAAACAAAGCGATGGATGATGGGCGAGGCGGCGGACGGAAAGCAGCGTCGTCGTCGTCTTTGGAAGGCGTCAAGAGCGTCGTGCTGGAGTGGGCACAATGTGAGAAATGCAACAAGTGGCGCAAATTGCCCGCCCATATCAAGTCGTCGACGTTGCCCGACAAATGGTATTGCACGATGAACCACTGGGACCCCTCACGAGCGAGTTGTGCGACCCCACAGGAAGAAGACCAAGAGCCTGTGGACGCCTCCCCACTGCCAAGCTCCCAGAATTGGTACCCGATGCCCGGCCAAGTCGGCACGGGGTCAAGTACCGCCGGTGGAGTTTCGTCGGTGCGGTCCAAGCGTGGGAAACTGAGCTATTCCGAGTTGCTGTACGCCAGCACGGGCCAATTGCGCAAGACGTACACGTCCGAGTCGTCGACGCTGTCGTTTGAGTACGAAGGCGTGACGTATCACCGCGATGACCAGTACAAGAACAGCAGCCTGTACGTGGCGCCGCTGACGACCAACAAACTCACAGGCGAGCAAATTGAACCGCAATCTGATACGACCAAGGTCAAAGAGCTGGTCTTCTCCTCGTTGGGTCAGCTACAACAAGACTCGCCTCTTCTCGACTCGGTCAAGCAGTGGATTTTGGACAAAATCGACTTGAAGCGCGAGTATGCGATCACCGAGATCGTCGACAGCGTCGTCAACGAGAGCGTGAAAAGCGGTTTTGAAGATGTTGTGTCGCTTGGCGTGATCACGACCGCGATGGCGCAGCTGGTGAGCCAAGGCGTCGTTGAGAAAACCGAGCGTCCCCATGCTGGCGGCTTGACGAGTAGTATCCCCGAGTCTCTGGAAGCAAGCGTGACAAACTCAACGACAGCACTGCTCCGCTCGCTGTCTTCCCAACCAGCATACTATCGGAAAGTGCCAAAGCGGCCGCTCAAGGCATTGAAGGCATGGAAAACGCAGCTGTAAAAGGAACACAAAGAAAAGGTCGGTCGTGAAATATAGATGACGATTGTTGCAGTAAAACTGGCGTATATCTTATTAACCATGCAGCGGAGAGCCACGGCCGCAAGAGAATGTACACGGCTGTCACATCATGTGACACCCATCAGAGTGTTTCCTGCTTAGGTACCCTTACAGCAAAACCTTCTCTCGCTTCCTTGTTTCTCTCTCATTCCAGAATTCCCCCTCCCGGACGCAGATCGAAGATGCTGCTCTCACTGGTATGTGTGATTGTCGGTCAGCCAGAAAGTTCGCTCGTTGTGGAGATCGACGACTTGGAGACAGGATGCGATTTGAAAGATATGATCAAGGAGAAGAAGAATGGGGACATCACTGTTCCTGCTATGGCGTTGCACCTCCTCCTGGCAAAGAAAAACACAATGACAGAGGAGAGTGGTGGCGGTGGCGGTGAGTATTTGAATCGCGCTGACGCGGCAGCTGTGGCGCTTGATGTCGATGGATACTTGGGGGAAGGCTGCGATTACGAGCGAATGGATCCGACGTTGTTTCTCAAGAACGCCAAGCTCTTTGGAGACAACTTTGCACCGAAAGAAGGCCAAGTCCACGTACTGGTGGTGGTCCCCCAACAACAACGCGATGAGAGCGCCAGCAGCCTCATCATGCCACCGCTGAAGAGGGTCAAGCTGCCTGTGCAGAAACACGTCGCCCATCAAGGACCTGTCGATGTGGAGTGCTTTTCAGTGCCAATGGAAACCATCGACGCATATCAAAAACTTCAAATGGCTTTTCTTTCGTCCAGGCGTCGTCGTGCTCCAGGCGGTCCCCAAGAAGCCGCTGCGTTGCGTTTGCTCTATTGGCCTTGTCAGTTTGGCAAGACAACCATAGGCTACAGGCTGTGCGATTTGCTGATGGATGATCCATCCGTGGTGATCATTTTCCGCCCATTGAACCCGATCATTGTCCAAACGGAGCAAACGTTTTGGCATGCGCTTGGCAAAACCATTGGCAAAGCAACCAAATGTTCGCAAGACTTTGAGAGGATGTTTTTTGGTCGTAACAACAAGCGTCTGTGGCTCGTGTTGGATGAAATGGATGCCTTGTTGACAAACACGCAGTTGACAAGACATTTCATGGACTGTCTTTGTGCCTGGCAAACCAACCCTCAGTTTCTCGGGTTTCTTGGCATTGGAAGCCATGCGCTGGTGGACTTTGTCAAGGGTGGTATCAAAAGCCCTTTTGAGGCGACCGATATGGTTCCCGTCCAGCGCTTTTCTTGTCAGCAAATGGGTGGGGTTTTCAGGCTCATTAAGCGACTGTATTCGTTTCCAGAGTCGACACAAGAAGCGATGATGGCCTATTCGAGTGGCGTGCCAGGGGTCTTTGGATCCATGATACGGTACTCGATTGATTTCCACAAGTGGGACCAGAAACGCCCAGAATGGGAGCAGTGGTTCAAGATTCAAAGGTTTTCGCTCTACATTGACAACTACAACGGGGGCTACAAATCGATACGAAACGATCTCCTGGGAACCAAATGAAGAGATTTGGGAATGGAAAAAAGCTGCTTGGCGCGTTTGTTGCTCCAAGATGATGATGCATCCATGAATATCCAGTGAATAATACAAGTTGTATTTCTTCTTTGGTGTATTCGTGGTATTTGTCGTGTATATTGTTTTCACCATACAGCAGTGAGAATCTTGAGCAGCTCGTTGCGTCGTCGCGTGAGCTTGGCGTCCTCTCGGCTGCCACCACCGCCGCCGCTTGCCGTGGCCACGAGCGCGTCGTCCTCACCACAGAACTGGTCATACAACGCAGCGATCGTTGGCTTGTGCGGAAAAGAAAAAGTATCACGTAGCTCTGGCAGCTGCGACGGTGTCGCTACTGGTAGAGACGTTTGACTGCAAGGATCCGAATGCAAGGACGCCTTGCTCACGATGGAAGAGGAACTATTGGACCCAGAGAGTCCGTGGAGATGGACACCACCGGCTGCGTGGGTACTTGCCTGGGTATGATGGTGGCTGTGGCCTGCTGTCGCAAGAAGAAGCGAGTGGAGTGATGACGCCTTGGAGCTCACTGAGACTGGCTTACTCGCCATGATGGAGTCATCCCCGTATGCGAGAAACGCGCGCTTGAAAATGGAAGCCGCTGGCTCAAGCTGTTTACCTGGAACCACCACGCGCATCAGCGCTGGTGCAAATGTTTTGAGAAGATCCGCCCAGTCAAACACAGCGAGATGAGAAGTTGAGGAGCCAGCTGATGGTGATGATGAAGAAGCAGGCGGCAGGACAACAAGAGCACTTGTTCCGAGTGCTGAGGCGCAGGAAGAGGAAAACGCAAGCTTCTCTTTGGAAATGCGGACGCTGCCCAGTGCATCGCCATTGCGGAGATCGTAGAGCAGTGCGTATCCACTCGAGTATTCGACCATGGCGACCGGGATATCCAGCCATGCGACCACAAGCGATCGGAATCTTGTGGCCGTTTCGACTGGCTGGTTGGCAAGTGGTGGTGGTGGCGTGATAATCCGGATCAACGACGGCCACGCGCGATCGCTGATGTCGTAGATGGACAGCTGCTGCGTCACGTGAGAGAGCGCGACGACGTGGCGGGAATCCTGGAAGAAGGCTTGGTCAATGGCACCGCGCGGTGCCGAGGAAGACGAAGACGACGGTGGCGTGATCATCACGTGGTCGCGGTCTTCCAGCAAATTCCATATGATAATGGCGCCGTCCGCGAGCCCTACCGTGATGAACTGTGTTGTCACGTCGATGGAAGAGCAAGTGATTGGAGAGAGGTGGGGCCACACAGAGGCTGCTTGTGGAGGTGATATTGATGGTGGTTGGCTGGCGGCGATCGCCGCTTGGGGAGAAAACAGCAAGAACTTGGCGATTGCATTTCCAGCGACGACAGCCAGAGCGTACGGTACTGTGGTCCATGAAGAACTGGTGGTCGGAAGTGTAGCCATGTCTGTGATGGGGGCATTGAGAAAGTACACGGCGCTCACAGGAGTGGTGGTCACTTCAACTGTGGCCAGCAAAGTCAATGGTGGTGGACTCGCGCTCTCTGTACTGGTACTACTGCTGGTGGTCGTATGCAGCGGGATGTCGTAGACGTGGACCTCTCCGTTGCCCTTGGCCACGGCAAGACGCGTCCCACAAGTGGATACTTCGATTGCCGTCACGGAGCTCTCCGCTGAATCCTCGGGAAAGACCACAGAGCCCACGAGCTCGCTGGATCCGCTGTCTCCCGACTGTGGAACGACAAACTCATACACCAATACAGCAGAGGAAGCAGCACTAGTGGGGGTGGGGGTGTCTGGTGTTGATGTGGGCACGACGCGAACATGAATGGCGATGACAAACGAGCTGATTGGCTGTCCATCTTCGTCTGGTCGTGATCGAAGATGGCTTGCATTCACGATTTCCGTCATCCCGCCAGTTGCTTGTAGCTCACTAGGAAGAGCGGTTGTCATCGCGGCAACGGACGTCTGCGTGGTCGTGTGGACAAGCTGGAGACTCCATGGCGAGTTTGTGTCTACAGTTCCCACAGTGTCTCCAGCAACCGCGACCAGGACAACCACAAACGGTTTGGATGCATGCATCTTCATCATGCTTACCACTACCGTAGCACCACCAGTCGTCGTGTCCGTGGTATCACCAGCCGCTCCACCAATAGGAAACGGTACCAAGATCTTCCCAAACACTTGACAACACTTTTTCTTGGCGCCATCGTAGTCGTCTTTTCTCAGGTCGCCATCATCATCACCTTCATCATCTCCACCAAGGTGGCTTCTGGTCAGCACCCCATTGCCGCGAGAAGACCGAGCAGAAAGCGCCGCCGAGGACTCGGCTTTGTACTTGGCGCTGGTGGTTCGGATTTGTTCCCACGCGGCGTCCAGCACGTCCATCTCCAGGATCTTCATAATGCGTCGAAACGGCTGTGGGAGCCTCGCAAAGACCAGATCTGGATCAACGTAATCCACTGGACGGCTCAAATCGATCCATTGAAGAAAATGGTGCGCTTGGACAGCGCCATTGGGCAGCTGAAACTGGGCCACCACGGCTTTGAAAGTCTTGGTGGTCAGTGAGATGCCGTTGAGCTTCAGAGTTTGCTGGAAGACATCCGGAAGAAGCAAGCCGCGACGCACTTGGTTGACATCGGATAACACGGACTGCAGCAGTCGATGGTGATACATCGAGATACGATTGAGTTAGAGAGATGCCCTTGGTTTGGGAGTGGTAGCTGGACGATACTCATACCTTCCAGGATTGGTCCCACTTGAATTGGTCTTGGATACAAACGCGGCTGTACCGTTGCAAATGAAAGGGATCCAATCAATACACAATCATCACCACAGAGCAAAGGACGAGGAAAGAGGTGGGTCCTCCTATCAAGTACTACGGTACCGGATGGTCTCGCGAATGGGCTCGAGCGTCTCCAGCGTCGCTGCTGCGTAGGCTTCCTTGTCCTTGGCCATGGCGTCTTGGCTGCTTTTGCAGGGATCCTGTTACAAATAGAACTGTGCGATCGCCACTGAAGAGTCACTTGCTCAAAAAGCGACTTGCGCTATTCTACAGTGAAGAGACACTTGTTTTTGAGTGCATCTTTGACAAACCATGGAGATGGAGGATAACCAAGAGGACCTAGCGGATGAGCAAAGTGACAGTGAAGAAGAGCAAGCGTCGACTGCCCATGTGAGACTGCCGCTGCATCCTCGGAAAGCGCAAGAGCTCTTCTTTGAGTTGTTACAAGTCGGAACGGCCCCGACCGCCACGACGGTACGAACGATCCCCATGCATCTATATGTTTTACTATCTTATTACTATCTAAACTCCCTTCACTCTTCTACAGGAGGCAGACCACCACCCGGCGTCTCCTTCACTTCAACAGCGCATCACACATATGCAGGAAGAGTACGCCTGCGGACTCAAAGAGCTCAAGCGTGGCCATTGGGTGAAAAGCTTGTCACGCTTGGCAACCACTGCTAATGGCACAGCTGATGAGGGCCACCAACTGATCCAGCTCAAGCTTTCGAGTGACGGCACTCTGCTCCAGATCTCCCAGCTCATCGTCTCACCAGAGCCAGCGATCGCTCACGACACAGCAACAACCGAAGACCAGGTCGACGACGCTGATGACCTGGTGGCACTGGAACTGATCGAAGAGATCCCCTTGGCATCGATCACTTCGGTCTTAATACTCCACGGCACTTGCTTCACCATTCAAATGGACCATGGCCAGGCAGCTCCCTTTGAAGCCGAGTCGGACCAAGTCTTGGGTCAAATTACAAAGACCTTGGCGAGTACAGTCTCAGCATTTGCTGGGTCAAGAGCTGTCCAGTGTTCCTCCAAGACAGGTCAGTTATTATGGCAAGCGATTCGGCTTCGCATCGTCGAGCTCAGTGGCGTCCTGCCGCTTCGCGATGCAGTGGAGATGCTCCAGTCAGCCTACGACCGCATCGAGAAACGAGAGACCGAGTGTGATCTGCGAGACCGCACCGAGCTCTTCCTGCTGCAGTCAGGATGACGGCTAGACTAGCCCACGCTGTGCGTTTGTGGAAGCTCGCCGCAGCCGATCCAATCCAAGCAGTTGCTGGTGCTTCTCGTGTTGGTATCGACGTAGAAGAGACGCATGGCTGCCGGTAGTTGAAGTAGTTGTACTGGCGTGGAAATGAAGCGAGAGTGGTGGCAGCGTGGCGTCGTCTTGGTCTTGGTCTTGTTCTTGTGTGTAGGCGCCGTTTGTTTCTGGAATGATCTGTGGCTTGGCTATCACTGTCGCGTGGTTGATCGATGGAATAGTACAACTGGTTCCGGGAGATAAGGCACCACTGAACGTCAACTCTGGCTCGGCAGATTGCTGACTCAATTTGATGGGCTCGTTGCAGTTACCATCGGAAGAAGAAGTAGTCATGGTCCCTTTGGCTTGATCCTTTGATCCGTCGTCGCCCTGCCTCATCCTCATCATCATCTCCAGTCGCCGCTCCGACTCTTGTCGCCGCCGTATCTTCTTCATCTTGTGATGCATGGCCACCAAATGTTTCTCGATTCGTTTGATACGGGGCTTCACCACACAACGGACGTCACTTTCCATGGATATTTGATGGGATATTTCGTCATTGAGCTGCGTATGCAGTTGCTGCAATTGGCGCTGCTGCTTTTCTGCCGTGCGTACGACGATTTCTTCACATTCGTGCTGCACAAGACGCATTGCGCGCACTTGGGACTGTAGTTTTTGCATTTTGGCATGCATTTTCTGGTCGCGGTTGCTGTGTACTTGCGCGTACGCGGCGATTTGCTTTGTCACGACCTGCTGGACCATGCGCTTGCTTTTTTTGGATGATGGATGAGGCGGCAGTGATCGCTGTAGGGTAGCCAGTTCTGTTTTGGTTATGCGTAGCTCTTCGCGCAAAAGCTCCAGCTGCTGTTGCATGATCGACCACCGAGTATTGCATGTATCCCCACAGCTATGACTGGAAGTACTGCCGGTGGGATCAGCAGTGGTGGCCTGGCATGGCAATTGCTGGCTGGTGGGGTCGAGACTTGCTAATCGTTTGGTTTGGCGGCGGAGTTCTCGATACAGTAATAAGAACGACGAACGTACAACGACACTGACATCACGCCATTCATCCTCGCCATCCAGCAAGTGCTTGCCGAACGCATGGTCTAGTAGCAGGAGCCCTGAGGATGCAGTCGTGGTCATGATTGCTCCTCTGTTTTTTTATTTATTTTTTGTGCAAAAAAAATGGAAGAGCACTTTGTTACGATATCTGATACGGTATCCGTAATATCGCTTTTGGGAGAAAACCTGGACCCCGTTTTTCTTCAAGATGAGATTGCCTGTTACAGTCCAGGACCGAGAAATCACAAAATGTCAGCCCTCCTTTCATTGTATAATCCGACATTAAATTTACGGAACCGAAGAGGCGACATCGTGACTCAAATACCGGCAAACAGCTGGCCACCTATACTTACCGTATTGCACCACGCCGGAGTGGCATCATCTTTTTCTCGGCGGGCATTTGGCGTGCGCACGCGAGCAGCTCCCCTTTATTATCTTCAGTCCTGTGAAGGGCAGTTGATCATTTCATTCTTCAATCAACCAAGCTCGAGAGCCATCAATCTCCACAAAACTCCAAACAAGAATCAAGAAAAAATGTCGTGGCTCTTCGGTCGCATGAAGTCGGTGAAGGGCGATGTGGTGGTGATCACCGGTGGCGCGATGGGCATTGGCCGCTTGATGGCGCTCAAGTTTGCCAAGCTTGGCGCGACGGTGGTGATCTGGGACTTGAACGAAGAGCTTGGCGCGCAGCTAGTCGGTGAGATCAAGGCGCTCGGTGCGCCGCACGCGTACTTCTACAAGATGGACGTGACCAACCGTGAGCTTGTGTACGCGACGGCTGAAAAGGTTTTTGCAGAAGTCGGTGGTGTGGATATTCTGATCAACAACGCCGGTATCGTGGACGGCAAACCCGTGCTGGAATGCAGCGATTCGATGGTGGAGCGCACCATGAATGTGAACGCGACCGCGCATGTGTGGACGCTCAAGGCGTTTTTGCCAGGCATGCTCAAGCGCAACAAAGGAAACATTGTGTCGATTGCAAGCGCCGCGGGCATCTTTGGTTGCGCTGGCATGGTCGATTACTGTGGCAGCAAATTCGCGGCGATTGGTATCATGGTGAGCTTGCGCCAAGAGCTCCAGGCCATGGGCAAGACCGGTGTCCATTGCACGCTTGTGTGTCCGTCGTTTATCAAGACCGGCATGTTTGAAGGCGTGAAGCCACCGATGTTCACGTCGTGGCTCTCGCCAGAGTACGTCGCCGAGTCGGTCGTGCGTGCGGTGCGCCGCAACCAGTGGCGACTGCTGATGCCAAACATTTTGTATCTGCTGGAAATGCTGATGGTGCTCGTGCCCGACTGGCTCGCCGTGTGGCTGGTCAAGTTCACGCGCGTCGCAGACTCGATGAAGCACTTCACGCAGACGCGTCCGCATGCCATGCTCAAGGAGAAGGACGCCAAGCACAAATAAACGGCTGTGCGGATGCCAAGATGCGGAATGGATACAGTTCACAGGATCCAAGAACATTTGCGTAATTTCGGGAAATATATGTTTGAAATTGGTAATTCCTAAATCCTTGTGAATATTCTGATTGGCTAAAATGATCATGTTTGAGAGCTGGGTCACCGAGCCAACCCACCTGAGCCAAACCGGGTCGAACCGGTTCAACTCGACTGGACCCGCCTGATCAAACCGGGTCAAACCGATTCAAACTGGATCAACCCGGATCAAATCCATCTGAGTCGCCCCAGTTGAATTCAAAGCGAGGCGGGTCAACTCGATGCAAACTGGGTCAATCCCACCTTACCGATACTAAACCGGGTCCAACCGGTTCAACTCGACTCACCCTGGATCAACCCGACTCAAACTGGACCCGGTTCAATTCACGTCGACTCGGGTTAAACCCACCATACCAAACCGGGTCAAACCGATTCAACCCGGATCAACCCCGAGTCAAACCAAACTGGTTGCAAAACAAGGTAGCATTCGATACTTGAGCAATGTCCAGAGCGAAAAGGTACCTTATTTTGAAAAATTGTCAAATGGAGTCACTCTTTCGAGGTTTTGTGGTGCAAAATCTCTGCCGTCCTGACTGTGAACCCAACCCAAATGCAAAACAAGAAAATCAGGGAAGCCGTTCTCACACTCGACTGCCTGCCCACACACCTTGTCGACACTAACGGTACAACATGGACAGCGAGATCATTGAGGTCACTGTCGCCCCTGGGCCGCTGGGCATCCTTCTCAACGGCGACGAAGATGCGCATCCGTCCGTGTTGGATGGCTTCGCGCCCATTTCCACGGAAGGAGACCAAGGCGAGGTGGAAAAAGACGGCCGCATCCCCAAGGGAAGCGAGCTGATCGGCGTGAATGAGTACGATTTTGAAGAATGGAAGCTCAGCTTTGCCGAGATCGGCCAAGTGCTGCGTGAGACAGGCCACTTGCAGCGCGTGCTGCGCTTCCGTGTGCCAACGGCATCGCCAGAAGAAGAAGCTCAGCCAGCAGCGCAATTGTACGACCAGTACCCACTGTCCCTTGGTGGCGAAGGCTTCCATGAGATCGACGAAAGCGAAGTCGAAGAAACGCTTGGTGTGCGGTCGATCAGCCCACAAAGCTCGACAGGCACCAAGAGCTGGTCGGTCAAAGATTTGCGGTCGCCACGGTCCATCGCCGACCCATCTCTTTCCGGGTCGTCCTCGCCAAAGTATGGCAGTGCGCCATTGTCCCCTCGTACCGACAACCAACAGTCCGACGCGGAAACGACCGAACAACAACAACAAGAATCGCGCCGTGTGCAGGTGGACGTGTTGGCAGGCCCACTGGGCTTGAACTTGGACGGCAACTCGACCGACAAGGCACTCGTGCTGGGCTTTGTGCCTCTTCCAGATGGGTCAAAGGGAACCGTAGAGCTCAACGGCCGCGTGCTGCCCGGCTCGTTGCTTGTCGAGATCAATGGGGAAGATGTGTCCAAGTTTCCCTTGAGTGAGATCGCCGCCACACTCGGCGCGCTCAGCGGAGAACCTCGTCAACTGGTGTTTCTCTTGCCCGACCCGGCTCTTGTCCGCCCAACAACCACCAAAGCAGGCGCCGTGCGTGGGATCCCTCGCTTCGTGGAAAACATGGACAAACGGCGGAAAATGGAACTGACCCTTGTGCTCAAGCATGACGCGTCCAAGCTGACGCGCCGCGAGTGCTGGTTCATGGTCGATGCCTCGTGGATGGCCAATTGGGTCGACTTTGCGGCGCGTGGTGGGCCACTTCCAGGGCCGATCACAAACGAGGCGTTGCTGCAAGATGACTGGGAAGCCAAAGTCGATGGCGAGCTGCTGGGCCGTGCCGACGAGCCCCGCGAAGAGCTTGTGATCTCGAAAGACTACCGAGCCGTGACGCCGATGGTGTGGTGTTTGTTCTTGGAACTCCACGGTGTGACGCGCAAGGTGCCCGTGGTCGCCAGGTACTACGATGCTTCTGTGTGCGGAAAAATTCGATGCAAAAACTAAACTAAACTAAATTGGTGTTTTGTTAGGTATTTGTTGGACATTTACTCGGAACCACTGCGCGATGTCGACCTCCAGCATTTGCTCACTCCGTCGCGGTTGAAAGCCGCCAGCCTCGTGGCCGAGCTTCGCGACCAGTGCCAAACCAAAGTCGATGGATGAGACCGCCCAAGTTGCTGACGTTCGCTGTACTACAGTAGTAGTTACTTGGTATTAGTTCCAGCTTTCCGTCACAGACATCCTCTCTTTTTTTCACTGTGTAATTAGCTCTTTTGGATATCTTTTCGTGAGTCGTAATACATCCACATTCGCAACGCGTGCTAGTCTCTCCACGTGCCATTGTCTCCATGCGCATTGTGTTCCATTTTGTTGTGGGTTTTCGTTGTTGCACACGCTGTCTAAGCCTGTAGAGACAACCGCTTCCAGACGCCTCGAGGTCTCCACGCCACGATGTGTATGAGCCAAGATCACAGTCGTGGTCTCGGCGGTTGCGAACGCGTGGAGCGTAGCGAGCAAGTCTTCATGCGTGGACCAATGGTACAACACATCGGCAGCAAACACCACGCCAATCCCAATACTGCCACTGCTTTTCTCGGTATCCCTGAGAGAGGCAGCGGCTTGTGTTCCACCCCATTGCAGTGGGCTCACGGTGGCAACTTGTGCTGGGATGCCATTGCGTGTGAGATTGGCACGTAACGCTGCGACGCTGTCGAGCTTCTCGGTGAGCAACATGGTGGAGAACGAGTCTTGTGGTTCCTGACGGGATGATAAAGCCAAGAGCCGCGCGTAGACGGTGGCGAAAAGCCCGCAGCCTGCGCCTACTTCCATCATTTGCTGTGGCCACCAGGCATCGCCATCTTGATCATCTTCTTGACACGATGATATCAGCGCCAGGCTGAGCCAAATCGAGGCGTCCCAAATGTGGGAGCCCATCGTATGGCCATAGTCTTCTTGGATGTAAATGCGTGATGGACTCGTCGCATGAGAAATGTGAAACATCCTGAGGCAACGAGAGCTGGTACTAGGTAACGGAACTGTGCACTGGGTGTTTGCTGTTGTTGTTGGGTCAAAGAAAACTTGGATTTCGTCCGAGATCACTGGCAGAATCAGAACGTTTGGCGGTTGGACGGAGGCAGTGGCGCTGCTGTGGATCCACTGTGAGCCAGAGCAGAATGACTGCAGCGCTTCATGAGATGGCGAGGCAATTGAATGGGAAAAGCTCGACGAGCTAGTTGCTTGCAAACGCACTGCTGTGTGTGTGGAAGTATCTTGGATCGAGCTGGAGGTCGTCGCAAGTGGCAGTGATGATGGTGTGATGACACAGTCAAATTTCCATTGTATGCTGCTGCTCCTGGTGCTGGTGGTTGTGGCCGGCATGCTCACGAGCCGCGAGCACAGAGTGACAGCGTGGCTGTCCGTGCCACTTCCTCTGGTGCTGTGGTCGAGATTAGCGAGGCATGCAAGCGACAAGTCAACACGGAGGCTCGACGGAGAGAGCGCGTCCCATAGACTACGCGACGGTGGCTGCGCCATCTCGTCCACGAGGTCGACGACGAGGCGGAAGCTTACGCCTACTGCCACGCAGCGAGGCGACCCGAAGCGAAACCGCAACCGCAAGAAGTTGACGCCATGGTCGCCATGGAAGTGCGTCGCGAGGGTTTGCAGCGCATCGGCAGAAAGCGGTGCGTTTGGATTTGGTGGCTGCTTCATTCTTCTGAACCATTGATCATTCTTGTTGAAGTGGAGGGGTCGTATTGTACCCCATGAGCTTTTAATGCTGAAAATGTCGCCTATCCCTAGTAACCCATGCAATTTGGGGTAAATACACAGGTCATCCCTCCCAATTCGACGATGGTGCCTTGTCAAGCTTTTTTTATCCCACCCGGATGCCGTCGCAATAGATGAACAACCTCCGTGCGCCACACTGCCCGCGTACTACTCATCACAGCCGTGGGGAGGGTCGGCATGCCGCCGCCTGGGAATGGGATGCCCAATCTTGTGGCAACCGTCAACAAGAGCAGTAACTCCAAGCGCCCACGCACCTTTGGACGCACGTCCAATATCTGGCAATATGTGTTCGTTGGGCGTTTTCTCCTTCCTTCTTTCAATGTGCATGCTTTATTCAGTTGGACTAATGTATACGCCTTTATTTGTATCCACCAGAGAGGTCGTGCAAGAGCGCACGACGCCGGTATCCAAGTACCGCAAGTCCTCTGCTCATTCAACGCTTGATGAAGGCGACGAAGATGAGGAGAACGAGTTGGAGGCCTTATCGAATGACGCGCTGCATCCAAATGGCACTGGGGACCCACGTGCTGGCCCCAACGGACGGCTTGAACCCATGCCTGGAGCGCCTGGTGTGGGCACTCGCACAGGAGCCAATGCTGGGCAAAGTGGACCGGAGCGTCGCACGTCCCAGGTTCTCAAACACGTCAAAAGTCTACCAGAGCTTCATCTACCTCTACCGACTAACAAGAAAGCAAGCAATGCCAGCATAATGGGCGAAGCGGCTGCTGCTGTGGCTACCAGCGCTCCAATGATCAGTACTAGTACAATCGGACGAAGAGCGGGCCCACTCAATACCGTGGACGTGATCAAGCGCATCCAGGCACTCGGCACATCGGCCTCTGTTCCGTACTTGCCGTCCTCGTCCTCACAGACAGCAGTCGCCATGGCAGTAAATCCAAGCACAGCGCCAACGATGCCCACTGGTGGGAACAATCAAGTCGTTGTGCCTCAGGCAACCGGACCCATTGGGGCGCCTTCTTCCGTCTCCGGGTCAACAACAGCGAATGCCACGCCATTCGTAGCAGCTGCGGTCGCCCCGCTTTCCGAGGCCGAACGGATGCGGAACGACTTCAATTCGCAGCGTGGGAAGCTGTATTTCGGCTGCAGCGTGGCATTTGAACTGTTCAACGGCGACTTGATGATGGTGCGGTCGCCTGACGGAGTTGTCGCGGTCCACTCGCTTGAGAAAATGCATTTAAAGAGTGCCAACAACCCAAGCGGCAAGCACAGAGCAGTGTTCACACTGATCAATCTGACCGACGTGCGCAGTGCGAGCTCGATTCGGTACGGAGATGCGATTTGGCTTCAACTGAGCGTCGGCCCAGGTGAGACATCGTGGGAAAGCGGCGGCGTGCTCGGCGCGAAAGTACGAGAGGCACCTCAACTCAAGGCGCTCGCACTGGCAGATGATGAAAGCATCCGCAACACGGCGCTGGCGCCGCTGATCGTTGGCCACCCTGTGCCCGTACGAGCGTATCTACCCAAGGTCTGGATTTGTGTGGGCCTGTGAGAAATAGTACCCATACAAGTGCTGGTTTTCTGACTGGTTTGCTGGATATTATATCGATAGAATCGAGATGATGTGGACGCCCAGGTCGACGAGATCCAGTCGCGAGTGCGAAACAAGTCGTCCAAGATGCTTGGCAAATGGATCATTCGGTCGGCTCTCCACCGTAAACGCAAGCCCAGCGATGTGCGTTGCTTCTTTTTTTTTCTGACCATCAAACGGTGTGTAGAAATTGGGGTCTGATTGAACGTTGGTGGACTTTCTCATGTTGTACTAGAATTTTGTATACAACACCGATGAGATCTACTTGGAGCAAGATTGGTTTTACCTTGGTGCAGACTCGGATGCTGGCGTCGCGGTACTGCGTCAACTGCCAACGGCATCTTCTCTGAAAGAAGTCAAGCTTGGCGACTACGTCGTCGAGCGACGAGCCGCGTGGCGGATCCGGTTACTGGATTCCAGCAATGGCAGCACGGGGCTTTCGCTGGCACAACAGCAAATGGAAAAGCTTTTGCTCAAGGCCAAGACCCAGCTCAAGCAGTCCCGCAAGATGCGCGCTGGCCAAGCCAAACAGTATGGGCAAGATATCCAAGGCGGGTCATCGTTTGTCACGCAATGGCGGAGCCAATTAGTCGCGACCACGCGCGACTGTGATACCCAGTACATGGCGCAACAAGAGAGGCGGCTTTCCCAGCTTTCCCAGCATTTCACAGACAAGGCCGCCGATGCATTTACGAATGAAGACGACCGCTTCCAGTATGATAAACAGCAATCATCTCCTGCATCATCAGCTCGCTGGCCAAGTGCTGGTTCGCAACGTGGTGATGGCGCGACCGCCAAGGCGATGCCCGAGTCACCAGAGAAAGACAGTGCCACCACCACCGCCACTGGCGCCGCGGGTAGCAGCAGTAATAACGGGCACATTTGCTCGCTGTGCCAGTCCTCCAGTATCGGATACAACCTCTGCTGCCAGATCCACCACGTCATGAACACTCTCCACACGGAGATCGAGCAGGCCAGCGCGGCGCGGTCACTTGCCAAAGTCCACGCCCACTCACACGCCCACCGCACCAATGGAGGCGGAGCGGCGGCTACACCAGGCGGCACTGGTGGGGAGGGCTCTCGCACAGCGGCAACAAGTACACCGGACAAGCAGCCACCACCTCACGCGAATGCGAGTCCAGCGCAGCGGCGGAAAAGCGTTTTCCAAAGGGACTCGGGCTCACATGGCGCCGCCCCTACGGGTATATCCATTGCGCCAACGCTTCCATTGGCTTCTTCGTCGTCCACGCCGTTGTTGTACATGGCTGGCCTAGATCGGATGACCCAGCTGTTTGCCGTACAAGACCAGCAACTTCTGGATGTCATCAAGTACAAGGAAAATGCAGCCAAGGCGGCGATCGCCGCGGTCGAGCAAGCCCGCATTGGGCTCTCTCCCGTCGCTGCGCAATTCCGCGACCGCTTCAAACACGTGACCCAATTCGCCCAGCAGCATACCCACAATGTAGACGGTACAGGGCTTGTGCTGTCTGAAGAAGATGGCCAGCAGCAGCAGGACGACCAACAACACCATGGCATTGGCGGCCATTTCCACAAAATCCATGAAGAAATCAAACGCAAAGAGTCCCAGCGCCGTGCGACGTATATACGTGAGAACCGAGTCAACCGCGCGATCAAACACTTGGACCAGCTGCGCGAAGACGGGTACGACGACGACCAGGACCATCGCCTGGAAATGGTACTGGATACGACCATCCAGTGCCCACTAGAGCACCCAGGACCAGGCTTTGACGTCTACGGCCACAGAATCATGGAGGAAATCCACAGAGAACGGCTTTTCCCGAATGAAGACGAGCTGGAGAAGCTGCCACCAGTGGATACCAAGCAAGCGCTCGAGCTGTACTTGCAGAACAAGAATGCTGTGATGGAGATGCTGGACGGGTTTGTTGACCTTGTGGAGACCCATATCTTGCCAAACTTGGCCAACGCCATGGGAGCCAAAAACCGTGGCGCATTGGTCGAGTTCTTGGATTTTACGGCGCGGGCCTCCGAGTTTGTGTGTGCGAGACGCGTCCAAGTGCGGGTCGCCATGCTTTTGCATGTGGTCTCCGAAAGCCAAGTGGGCGATTTTGAAAAGTTTGACACGCAATTCCAAGAGCTTCTCCATGAATTTGACAATACCGTGGCATTTATCAAGTTTTATCGCGATAAAGTCGGCAGCAAAAACAAAAGCAAAGGCAAAAGGAAGCTCGTTCGGTAACTTCCAATCAGGAAATGCACGAAAACAAATAAGAAATGTGCAATTTTGACCATGGACATGGCGGAGACTATTGACCACTTTTCATTTTTGTGGTCTACTGTGGAGTTGATGATATCATTGGATGTTTAATAACCAATGCAATGTTTTTTCACTATTTACGACCAATAAGCGAACGTTGAGAGTTCCCTCCAGTCATTTTTCATTTTGAGTTTTCCAACCAAGTCTCGAGAGTTGGGAGCTCCTTTCGCGCAGCGTCTGAAGAGCCGTCAGTTATCAAGACGCCGTCCGGTAGAGAGCTCTTTCAATTCCGGTCGCTGCATCTCCATCATCGCGTCGTCGTCTTCGTCACTCGCTGTGTTTTTTTTTTCCTCGCCCCACTTGCCACTCGAGCGGCCAGTTGTGGTGCTGCATTGAGTCTTCCGATACCACGTATCATGGCGGCAACAACAGGTTATCTGACGGATGTTGGGTCTATCAGCCCGACTATATAGTCCCCAGAGAAGCCAGACGCGCTGGGCACTTTCGATGTTAGACCGCGGTCTTCGTGGCTACCGCATCGGGAGAATCAGCATGTCGACAGATC
Organism: Pythium monospermum; assembly: GCA_023336165.1. NCBI lineage: Eukaryota > Oomycota > Peronosporomycetes > Pythiales > Pythiaceae > Pythium > Pythium monospermum. The sequence goes on from JAADWJ010000068.1 coordinate 39,420, forward strand.
TTTTTCTCCAATTCTGTTTGTATGTGTATGTATGGATGTGTGAATGCGTGTGTGTATAAGTGCGTGTGTGTTGGGTGCGATGAGGATTCATTTTCATTGATCAAGTCTGAGGTGATGACTACCATATTGACTCCTACTCATGCTGAGTACCCCACACACTACTACTCAATGTAAAAATTGCCTTCCCCAATGAGGAACAAATTAGCTCTATCTGAAAAACTATCGAAAAAAACATGTTGATCATGATTAGTCTTTCTGAGGGGTTGTTCACAAAATAAAAACGAAATATCAAGTGTCCATTTAATATTTTCTTGCTTTCTCTTATTTGAGTTGCTGTTATCTTATTCGTCCTTCTTGCGCCCGTCTTGTGTGTCTTCACCAGCATCACCTCCTGTGCTGCTGCTGCTTGCGTAAATGCGAGCGTAGCGGTTGCGTAGTTCTTCTCGTCGACGCTCGGCCTCGGTCATCGGCGCCGGAGGAATCTCCATCTCTTGGGCTTCATCCACAATGGGCTGGGTCGGAATCGGAGCCTTCTCTTCAAGATCCTCGTCGTTTGCCGCTGGCTGTGGCGCTGCTTGGACTGGTGGAGCTGGTGCCGCTTGTGATGGTGTTGCCATTGGCATCGTCGCCTCGGCGACAACCGGTGGAGCTGGTGCTGGAGCCAGCACCTGGAAGGATGGAGGCGGTGGCGCCGCGAACGTTGGCGGCATGTGCATCCCATAGGCCTGTGTGGCGGCTTGAAGAGCCGCCAGCTGTGCATGCAGGACCTCAATCTGGCGCTGGATCGCTGCTGGATCCACCACTGGAGAAGGAGGCTGCGCCAAGCCGCCAGGTTGGCCAGGAGGAGCGAATCCGAACGGTGGCATGGCGCCGTACCCTGGTGGGAACCCGTACCCGTACGGGGCACCCATGCCAGGACCAAACATCATCGGCGAGAAGAACGGCGAGGGCGCGAACGGTGGTGGCATATGCGGTGCACCCGGAGGAAGACCGGTAGCTGGGGCTGCTGGGACATGAGCTGGCTGTTGTCCTGGCGCGGCGGCACCCGCAGCATGGTGGTGGGGAACTGGATGGAACGGCTGTGCTGGTGCTTGGCCCGCAGCCGGTACTACTGGTGCTGGAACTGGTCCTTGTGGCTGTGGTGCATTTGGATTTGCGGGTGGTGCTCCTGGCGCTTGAGCTGCTGCTGCTGCTGCATTTGCGTCTGGAGTTTGTGGGACAACATGCGGTCGCACACCAGTCGGAATCGTCGAACGACAGGTCGGACAAGTCTGTTGCCGTTGCACCCACATCTTTAAGCAATCCACGTGGAAAATATGCGAGCACGGAAGCTTCTTGCACGACGCAGCGGCCATTTCTTCTCGACAAATGATACAAGTGCGATCATCGGTGGCTTGCAGTTCTTCTTCGGTCGGGTTCGGGAACCGTTCGTTGAGATTTGCCGTGATCTTGCGGTACCGAAAGTACGACACAATGCGCCGCTGGAGGCTCTTGATCGACATCCACAGATCACGAACGATGTGGATGGGCATGCCGTAGTACGTGAAAATCAACATGAAGAAAACCTGGGGAAGCAGACACAAAGAGTCAGATAAAACTAAACTAATATCACTGGAAACTAAGCTGATCATCATCGAAGAGCTCTTCCGGTATCCAATCCACCCCACGTACCAAGTAAATGAGCAGCTTGCAGATCTCCGACACGAGCTCCAGGTAGAAGAGGTACGTGAACTTGTTGTTCCAGTTGCCGTCCATGCGCGCATCAATCACGTACAGCACGTAGCGCATAAAGATCGCGATGAGCGTGACCAAGAGAATCAAAAACTCAAAGCCAAAAAGGATATGCACCGACGCGCCCATTTCCATGACTTTCATGCCACAGATCACAACAAAAGTCATATCCACGGCGGCCAAGAGCGACATCAACGCCACGAGTCGCATATGCGTCAAGCGCGTCACCACATCGGTTTGTTCGATCTATTTTGATCAAAAGGCATAAGGAAAAATGAGCGCTGGATTTGCAAATGGCAAATAAGAAAAATCCAGAAGATAAACGTACGAATTCAATGCGCGATTGCGAAAGCCAGTGGAAGACCTTGAGAAAGATGAGAGATGTAAACAGCACGACGACTTGGAAATTGATCTCATCGCGGAAAATGGTGAGCGCGAGACACGTCTCTGTGACCGCGTAGCGCACATTTTCATGCAAAATCTGTCAGCAGCAAGGCAAACAGAAAAACGCATTTCATAAGTGGAGGGTTTGTGCAGCCCGGTCAACGATGGGATGTTCTGTCATGACGTTACCTCGACTTCTGCATCTCGTAAGGAGCCAAGAAAGATCGACTTCACTAGTCGTGCGAGAAGAATGGTGACCACGAGACCGGCATTGCCCAAGATCAACACACTGATCTTGGACGTGACCAAGTAGATGACCGCCGGGTAGAACTGCATCCTCGTCATGTACGTGTAATAGAGCAAACCTGCACATGCGACCAGACTTGCGGTCGCGTATAGCCCGAATTTCACCATGGCGCTTGGAAAAAAACAAAAGCGCACGAGATCTCTCACCCCTCGTTGCTTTCAATTCCAATTTTGTGTGTCTTTTTGCTGCTTGATGTTGGGCAAACGTGGCATCACATCGAAGAAGCAGAAAAAATTGGCACGTATACTGAGATAAGTGAAATGAGATGCCCTTGCCAAGTCTGAGTCTGAGTTGTTGCAGTTTCTAACGGACGCTCTTCCGTTTCTTCAACGCCTTCCGCATTTGGACAACGGGAACGTTGGCGCAGCTGCTTCCGCCTTGTGTGGACCGCGCCATTGACAGCGTTGATAGCTGCGAGTAGCATGGCGTGGGCTGACTCGTGGAAAAGGAAAACTTCCTCTTGACAACAGCTCTTGGTGTGATGTACGCGCTTGGTTCGAATTCGTACACGTCAGCCGAGGCAGGTGTATCACACTGTGTATTGTTGATCGGGCTCCGCCCACTTGGGTTCTTCACTGCGCCCGCAATTTTCTCGAGCTTGGTCGTCCTTGATGCTTCAAAAGAAAGTTCTTTCGCTGGTGAAATTTCAAGAGAGCATGTGATAAGTCGACAATTCTGACCCCACCTCAAAAGCACTGACGAATGATCGGGCAATACCTGCTTGCAATGCCTGTCGAATCAGTGCTCGGTTGGCCTCTACGTGTATCCAAGAAATATAACCATCAATACGACGAAAACCAAGAAACCAATGCTCAACAAGAAATGCATGTGCACCTTTGAAGAGAACGTCAAACCCATTTGACGAGTCGTTGTCATCATGGCTCACAAGGTTTTCATGGCTCATTCGTGCAAGGAGCGCCTCACTCAAAGCCAGCGGGATCGATATTGCGCTCGCAAGCGCGTCGGCCGTCATGCGTCGTTTCAACTTGCCGTGTGTAGCGTTGATCGCCCCTGTTCACCATGGATGTTAGCACAGACACGGTCGAAGGCATTCCACTGGTCAGAACTGGGTGCATCTTACGATGGAACAACGCCTCGTCGTGCACGGCGACTTGGTACTCGTCCGTATCAGCTGTCTTGCGAAGAACTCCTGCGCTTTCAAACTTCACATCCCTGCTGTCAGACTCGATGTAACAAGTTCGTTGGCCTTGGCAGGGGGCGAACGCACCTCGCATAGCCATTCGGCGATCTTATCCGTGTCTTGGGGCGGAAACTTGCTCTCAATACTGCAAAAGCGACCGTCCGTGAGAAGAAGAATTGCAAACTTGTGCAGGGAACAACTTGCCTTTGCTTCGTGACTGTGGGTGAAAGCACGATAAATGAGGTGAAATCTGCTTTTGTCGTGCTCTGTGATGCTGGAGGGCTCTCTGGAACGATATCAGCCATTGTGAATTTCTCACTGGAAATGACCGTAGAAGCCGGAGACCCCGGGGCCACTTCATCGTGTGTGGTCGCATCGATCTCGTCGTCTGGTTGATTGCAGTTTTGGGGCACACGCTGCGAGTCCATTTGAGAGAGAGACTCGACAGATTCGTCTGTTATCTCAATCTCCATTGTTACCAGGTGATGTGGTGTCACAACGCGACCCTGCCAAAACCTGGCGTCAGTACTAAACGATTTTGGTTTGTACATGCTCAATGTCTTCAACTCACCACAGAAAGAGTTTGCATCGAAGACTTGACGGGATTTTGGTATTCGTCCGCAGCGGTTTGGAAATAGTTTGGTTGCCAACCGGTCGGACAGGTGTCTGCAAGATCCAGATCAGTACAACAGAGATGCATGCGGTGATGTGGTCTCCAGTATTTACCGTTGAAGGACAGCTTCATGGTGATCAAGCGGTTTTGGGGGAGCGGGTCCAGATCGTTTGTTTTGCTGACGAGTGATCGGATAAGCTGAATAGCTTGAGCCTTGACATTCTCCGGTGTGCAGTCCAGATCTTGCGCGCCCGTAAAGGACGCCGACAGCTTGGTCTGCCCTCTCGGCGTGTGCTTAATCGTGAACGTGTAGCTGTCCCAACCGGTACGAGGCTGAATGAGCGAATTCCCATCGAAAAGCTTGGATTCCTCGCACGCACCTTTCAAACAGCTTGTCCGGCTGGCGTTGGGCAGTCACGGAGTAAATGCAAAACGCCAACGACTCCAGATATTTCTTTTCTAGAGCTTCAAATGCTGAGAAAACGGAGCTGTTAATAGTGTCTTCATCCACGCGTACCAATCGTTTGTACTGTACCTCCTTCTTCAAGCCAGTGAGTGATCATGATCGCATCAGCTGCATCCTGTGACGTCATGTCCTTCGTGGGTGCGAGGCATTTGATATGCATATCGGCGTACACCTGTGGTTTGGAGTGATAGTGAGATTGGTGACTTGGGAGTCGGACACAATGGGTATTACGTCTATGGGTGACGTACTCGCTCCTTGAACATACTTTCGGGAAAGAGATCTGTTCTCCACACACACGCTTAGTATTCTAGATATGTAGACTCTCCGTTGGTGTGTGATCATACTTCTCAAATAGCATATTTCCGACACAGATACGCGAATCCTGCAGCAAGTAAGATAGAATGAACCAATGATGTGAGCATCACAACCTACGATTGGAGATGGAGGTGCGCACCGCAATGGCCACGTACATGTTCCGAATCACGTTCAGTGACTGCAGGTGCGTGAGGCCCTTTGCCGCTTGCGACGTCTTCGCTTGCATCATTCTGATGCACTGGTTGTTCCTTCTTGTTTGGTTGCTTTGCCGATGAATGTGTGACGAAGTGCCAAGTTGCTGCGGGGGAAATCCTAAAATGACTTGAAAAATGTATACCTTTGAAGAGTGATGTTCTACTTCAATGACACGGGTGCTAAGTTCGGTAAAACTTAATGGATGTACCGTCGAATCGGTACGACTATATCTGGTACCTAGCAAATGGTACAGTATGGTCTGGACATGAGCGGAATGTTGCTGGCGTTCGCCAGGAGTTTCCCGAAGTCGAAGTGGCACATCGCATGATGCGCCTCATGCAAATCGATAACGGACACCGATGCTGCTTCATGGAGCGGACAACAAAAGATTGGTTTCCAATTGTGTCGGATAAAAGTGCGATCGAGCTTGTCGCGCTGCACACAATCGATACAATGCGCGTTCATCGAATACGATAAACGGCAATCTTCGATGCGATCCGTATTAATACCCGGTAGCGACCACAGACGCCACCGAACGAGCACTCTTTGAATAAGATGCTGGAAGAGTGACAGAAGCGTGCGTGAACCACTCGGAGGCAGATCTTGCCATTCGTAACGGATACGGTTGCCTCCTTTGGTCACCTTCCATGGCCGACGCCAACACCAGCGCCAAGCACTCTATGCCGAAGAACGCCCCACACTTCAGGTGAAAAGATCATTCTCAAATCCGCTCGACTCAGCTCAAGCGACAAATAACAACAAGCGCTGACTCCAAAGCGCGTTACCACTTCAAAACCCAAGCCACACCCAGCAACTTCAATATGGTCAAGTTTACCCCAGCCTACCTTCTCATCCTCGCTCTGACGGGGCCCCTTTCATCGGTATTTGCCGCTGATGGCGGATGTGCAATGGACCCAACGATCCCGGAAACGTGTACGGTCACCGATGGCTGGACACCCGTCAGTGTGATTGGAGTGGATTCCTACTGCACCCAAGGTCCGATCTGTGGAGCGACACAGGACAACTGCCCAAGGCCGCAAAAGGGATTACCGTTTGGTTCCCGCTGTGAGCTTCTCGATGGTGAGACGGACGTGTACGGCTGTGTGGCGAATTTGTCGTGCGGCAGCAAAGAAGAGAAAAGTGCAGATGCGTACGGCTCACCGGAGAATGTGATCAAGGTCACTGACAAGTGCGGCGTCGCAAATGACTCGGAGTCAGAGGGGGCTCCAAGCGGTCCGACAGGCAACAACGAAGAAGGCGTGTACTCTCCGTCGGAAGAGACAACTCCCGCCGGCAACCCTGGCAACCCTGCTGCTCCTGGCAACCCTGCCGCTCCTGGGAACCCTGCCGCTCCTGGCAATCCTAATTCTCCTGGCAACCCTCCCTCGACGGCAGGCCCTGGTGGATACGGCGATGCTCCAACGACTGCTCCAACTGCCGTCTCACCAGACCAGTCAAGTAACACGCCCACCATGGCGCCGGCGCCAGGAAGCCCAGGTTATACTTCGCCCCCTCCTACGGACACGCCATGCCCTGGGTCGTCACAACCAAGTGCGGTTGGCCCTGTGACCGCTTCCCCGGGATACAACTCGCCACCAACAACGGGCACGCCGTACGGAAGTGGGGACTCTTCGCGAGGAGCGGACACGACACCTTGCCCGACCACGGCGACACCCAACGAGCTGGAAGGTTCGAATGCGAGTGATGGATACGGCTCCGGCTCCTACAGTACGTTGGATATGGTAGTGTAGTTTTTGCGTTCACAGTGACTGGACTCACGCTCTGTTCTTCCTCTTTTGTTTTGTAGATGAGGAAACCAAAGAGCCATCCACCTTCTACGTGTAAAGTGAACAGTTGCCAAGTTGCCGACATACTGGGCTGGATCAAGTGACAAGAGGAATCTTTTGTTTTTGCTGGTTGGTCGTTTTGCTGCGAACACAAGACCTTTGCGTATTTTACCTTTGGACATATTTTAAAGTTGGAAGTCCTAATGAGAATTGAATAGATGTGATACTTTACGCCCAATGCTCTCATTACGGAAGCAGGATCTCCAGCACACCAGTAATGACGGAAAGTTGCTCATCTGAGTGATGGTCCTTCGAGTTGATCTCACGGGTGAATGATGGTATGCATATTTTTGAATGTGAGTGTCCAATCATATCACCTCATTCAAATACTTTTAACCAATAGAAATGCATGTGAACCCAACTGGCCGTTGGGCATTTTGACTGTGACACATCTATCAAACAGAGACAAGGACACACAGCACCATCCTCTGCAATTCGCGAAGAGGTCGGCGTCAAAGAATCGTGGACGCATTGTCCATTTTGCTTCTCAGCGCATACGATACTTTCGGTGGAAACCCCCAAGACTAAGAAAAAAACAATGTCCGCACAAAAGCCCAAGAGCGCCGCGCGCTGTGTCGATCCGTTGTCGCACAGCACGACCAACGCCGAGATCCATGTCGATGAGGACGGCCTCCTGTGGAATGCCATGCTCAATTTCACCGATATTAACTACGGTTCGCTTGGCAACAACAAGTTCTACTCGGTGCAGTTGATCAATGATCGATCCAACTACAAAGTGTTCCGCAAATGGGGCCGCGTGGGTGCCGCGTCGCCTCAATCTGCCGTGGAAATGTTTGGCGGCTCACTGGACCGCGCCATAGCGGCCTTCAAAAAGCGCTTTGCCGAAAAAAGCGGCAACCGGTGGCCACTGAAAACCCCGTATGAAAAGAAAAAGGGCAAATACGTATTTGTGGAGCTCGCCGACGATGACGAAGACGAAGAAATGGGCGGTGGCGACCAACAGGACGACTCAGAAAATGTGGTGCCACCGTGTTCGTTGCCCGACCAAGTGCAAGACTTGCTTTCCTTGATTTGCGATACAACTTTGATCGCGAAAGAAGTCTCGGCATTGAATTTTGACTTGAAACGGATGCCGTTGGGCCGTTTGTCAAAGACCCAGATCTCGCAAGGGTACACCATTCTCCAGCAATTGTCGGATGCACTGACTGCCATTGAAGAAATCCAAAGCCCACAAGCCCCAGTTCCAGCTCCTGCTGCACCAGCACCAGTTGCAGCCGCAGCTGCAGCGGCTCCTGCGGCAACGACAGGCCGTACGACTCGCCGTCGTGCCTCGGCCGCTGCGACCCCAGCAACTGCCACTGCTGCCGCCAGTACACCAGCAGCATCGAAAGCGGCAAAGAAGAAAAAGATGGCCAAATCCGATACGACGCGACTCGCGCAACTCAAAGCCGACTTGAAAACGCTGACAAGTGAATTTTATTCTTTGATCCCACATGACTTTGGGCGATCACTTCCTCCTACGATTGATTCGCTGGATACAGTGAAAAACAAAATCGATTTGCTGCAAGTGCTCGCGGATATTGAAATCTCGCAGCAGCTGCAAAAAGATGAGCGCAAAAAGGAAAAAGCGGCTGGTGGCGCCACTGTGAACCCGGTGGACGCCCAGTACAACATGATCAACACGCATATGGAGCCACTGGACGAGAAGAGCGACGAATTCCAGCAATTGGCGCGGTTCTTGGAGAACACGCAGGCGCCTTCGCAGGCTTCGTACAAGCTCAAGATCCATTCGATCTTGAAGATCGCACGCCCACCAGAGCAAGAAAAGCGTGCGTTTTTCGAAGATGTCGACAACCACCGGTTGCTGTGGCATGGCTCCCGCTTGTCGAATGTGGTCGGTATCCTTTCTCAAGGTTTGCGGATCGCACCGCCAGAGGCGCCCAAAAATGGCTACAATTTTGGCAAAGGTATTTATTTTGCCGACTCGGTGACCAAGTCGGCGTGCTACTGCTGCACGGCTCACGACCGGCCACGCGCGGTCTTGCTGGTCGCGGAAGTCGCACTTGGTAAGAGCTACGAAGCGCCCCATCCCGTGTATCTGGGCTACAAGGACGTGCAAGGCCACGGCTGCATGAGCACGCAGGGCGTTGGCCGGTTGTCACCACGGGAAGAAATGTTTGAGCAAATGGCCGATGGGGTCGTGGTGCCAAGCGGACAGATCGAGTCCAAGAACGTGAAAGGGAGCATGCTGTTTAACGAGTTTATCGTGTACAAGCAGGAGCAAGTGCGCTTGCGCTACTTGATCACGACCGATTTTGACTACTCCGCTCGCCACACATACTAAGGCAACGGCGCACATTCATGCATGGCATGTCGTCGGTTTATCTATTGCCCCGAGTGAGGGTGCAGCATTTGAATAGCTATTTTCTAATATACCAGACTCATACCATGTTGAACCACGTCTGATCCACTTTCATCCTCCTATTATCTCACCCAAGAAGCACCGAGTTTATTGCAACGATGGTATCAGCGAATCTCCTGACATCTTAAATTGGCCTAAGAGTTGAGACATGCAAATGTTCCGAATAAGGGCGCTATGGCCTTCTTCATCATCCAGGAATCCGCAAAGGACACGAAGGTCGCTTCACATTCGCCCACGTCTCCACCCTTGTCTTCTCCATCTTATTCACATCCATCCATGATCCAACAACAACGATCCAGCGAAGAATCCAGTTCAAAGTGTCGGTTTCTGACTCGACAGTTCCATCGTGCCATCTGGCGAGCCTTTTATCCAATAATCACCCACCAACGAACCATTTATTACCAATCACAGCTCTTCAATTATACCTCAGGAGCGTCAGGCTTCTTCCGTGAGATCCCATCAGAACGTTTTTGCATGGGAAATGGTGTGCTCACTGCCCCCACGGCAGTGTACTGGAGCTGCTGCTGCCACCAGCTCGGATCGCAGCAACGCCCACACGCACTCGCCTTTCCAGCCTGTTGGGTCACATTCCTCGGTGCAGCGACATCAGAACAGCGCGTCCCCTCCTTCCTCTTCTTATTTGTGCGCTGACTGAAGAGCTCACTTGCCGTCACGATTCAATACCACGGGTTGTCACAATACCATAAAGCATCTGGCGATCACTGCAGCTGGATCGTGTTCGGCCGTGCGAAACGAATCTCTTTAAAGTAGAGGCACCCGTCTCAATCCAGCTTGGACGCCTCTTCATTTCTTCCTGCATTCTCGTATCACCACCAGCACACAAGTACAGCACCGCAGGCAAATATGTTGAGCGCATGGAGAGCTCGGCGCCTGGCCAGCCGATCGGCTTCTTCTTCATCATGCAGCACCGACCCAGACGATCCCGTATGTAGCAGCGACGCCGTCACGGTACAAGTCGCAAACGAGCCAAACGAGAGCGAAACGGACGCCGGCGCCGACGGCGGGAGCAGCAGCAATACCAGCAGTAGCGTCTGGGCCTCGGACGACATCGACATCGCGGTCACCAAAGTGTGCCTTCCACGGCGAACTCCTTCAGACCACGGCAACAGCACGCCAGTCGTCGTCCAGTACGAGATCTCGCTGCGCTTCCCTCAAGTGTGCCGCCTGTGGCGTGTACAGCGCAGCTTTGCCGAATTTTTGGCGCTCCACACTTCGATGCAAAAGGATTTTGCAACGGCGCTTTTCGTGCGCGATATCCATTTCCCAAAGCCAGTGTCACTCTCATGGGGCGACTTCCGAAGTCACACTTCCAGTAGTAGTACAAGTGCAGCACCACCATCCCGTGGCCACGTGTCGACCCAGAAACTGCAGCTCAAGCTGAACGCGTACTTGCGCAAACTCGTGGAAATTGAAGCCGTGATGGAGTACGCGCCGTTCCGCGCCTTTTTGACACCACGGGAAGCCAGCCAATGCGACTCGGAGATGCGCAGCAAGACGCTGCCAACACTCGCGATCGTGCCTGGGACAAGCTTCTCAACCGAGCTCCACACGATGAAAATGATGGGCTCTCCTGTTTCTCATACCATAGCTGCGACTTGTGCACCGCCTGTCAAGTCCCAGTGCACACAGGCGATCTATTTCGGCTCAGGCATCCAGCTGCGCGCTCTTGGCGGGCTCCGAGTCGGGCTCACCAAGCGCGGGGGGCTCTCTGGGTCCCAAAAAGCCGTCGCCGTGGCCGCCGGTGTCGCTGGCATCGCGCTGGCAGGCCCGTTCTCGGCGGCCATCGCGTTGGGCGCCGTCGGCGGCGTGGGCGTCGGCAAGTACCAAATGAACAAGAGCTTTTGCTTGACGGTCAACAAGGCCCACAACGCGTCATCGTCCAGCAAGTCGAGCCATTTCCTCAAGTCCTCGCAAAGCAGCAAATCCAGTAATGGCTGGTTTGTGGTGGAAAACGCCGAGCTTGTCTCGGGTCCGCGGCGCGCGCTCAAGTTTGGCGACTTGCTGCATTTGTTTTGCCGCAATGTGCGCAAAAGCGTCCGCATCAACCAACCGGCGGACTCGAAACACGGCCATCTGATGGTCACCAACGAAGAAAGCAAAAGGGCAACGTTACGACTGGTGTCTCCGTACGGGTACCGTGGCGCAGTGGTCTGTGGCAGCTACGTGTACATTCAAGTGCTCAATGGCGAGTGGGCGGGCCAGTTCATCAGCCTACGAGGCGATTTCCTCGCGACGGGCCATTCGCCCACGGCGTTCAAGATTTGTCAGCAAGAGCACGCGTGTCTCGCCAGTGAAGAGATCATTTCGATCGTATCCAGTCCTCCAAGGCCGTTCCAGCTGCGTGTGATGGTCTACAACGTGTGGCTCTTGCCCAGTATCGTGACCAGCTTCAATGACAAGCTATGTCCATCCACCATGCCGCGTGCCAGGGCGATTCCAAAGTGTATCTCTTCATTAGACGTGGATGTGGTCGTTTTCTGTGAAGCGTTTTGTGCCACTGCCAAAGAATTGCTGGTCAAAGGCATGAAAGAGCAAGGCTTTCTATACGAAACGAAAACCGTCGGGGAAGGCGCGTCAGTGTCCCATAAAAAGGCCATTGACGGTGGCTGCTTTGCGATGAGTAAATACCCGATGGAATATTTTGAAGAGCTCACATTTGGCTCGAACGCCGTCGGTGATGATCGCATGGCTGATAAGGGGATTATTTATTTCCAAATGAAAATGCCACAGGGAGACAATGTGCATATCTTTGGTACCCATTTACAAGCCTGGGAGACCAAACTCGCTATTGCAGCACGCAAAACGCAGCTAAAAACACTCACAGAATTTGTCAACTCGAAGAAAATCTCGCCCCATGATGTCGTGTTGATCGCTGGTGATTTGAATGTGGACCGGTACAGTGGTCAGTTGACAATGGAGTATGAGGAAATGATGAGCCAGCTGAATACTTCCGACCCAGAGCTTCGTCCTACGTCGTCCAAGTTCAGCTTTGATCCGGTGACAAATAAGCTCGCGGTCGCTGGGCCAAGCTCTGGTGGACGAACCGAGAAATTGGATTATATCTTGACCACAAAACACCATCGACAGCCCAGTGCGAGCTGTGCTGAGATCATACAGCTCAAGGCCACCAAGCAGTGGACAAATCCAAAGATCATAGCAGAAAACGATGAAGAGCTTGTTGACTTGTCGGACCATTACCCTGTTATCGCCGAGTTTCAATTTTAAATACCGTAAACGAAATAAACAAAATTATTATCGTGGAAATATCGTTTACGGGATCTTTTTGGATGCATCAACGACTGAATGGCTTGACCCATCACCGACTTCAACTTCATCATCCCTTCTTTCAACGGGAATTCACGACGTCCAACCTATGTCGCCCATCCTGGTAAGCAATCATGGTCTGGACCTCCTATAGTATCCGTTCCGCCATTCACAGTACCGTACGGGCACAAGTAAGTCGGTGACCTCAGCATTTGTCAATACCAGTACCAGTATGATGGGGTCGCTCTCGATGTGGAAGCTCGGCGCAGGCGTGGCCGCAGCGCTTTGCGTGTCGGTGCGTTGCAATGATCATTGATGTTTTGATCATTGATGTTTTGCCTTTGCTTGCCGGTATTATTCGACTCCTTAATTGAACAATATCTCTTTGATTATGCGCAGTCATACTTGCTCACCAAGCTTCGTGCGCCGGGCTTCCACGTGCAAGACAAGCACGTGTTCATCACGGGTGGAAGCCTCGGTATCGGGCTGTCGGTGGCCAAGAAGTATGCGCAAGCAGGAGCGAAAGTGACGATCGTCGCGCGCAACGGGATGGCTCTCCAGTCTGCCAAGACGGAGATCGAGGTAATAGAGTAAATTCCATCCCATTGACGCCCCTTTGGTTGGTGTGGAGCTCACGCTGTTCTTATCGTTTGCTGTTGCTGTTTTGTGTTCCTAGAGCGTGAGCAAAACAGCGTATCCTGTGTGTATCCAGTCGTGCGATGTCACGGATTTTGCGGCCATGGAAGCCGCGGTTCTGGCCGCCACGGGTTTCCACGGGCGCGTGATCGACCACGTCATTTGCTGTGCCGGTTTCTCGGTCCCTGGCTATTTCGCGGACCAAAAGGTGGAGATCCATCGCCAAGTGATGGATGTGAACTACTTTGGTGTGCTCCACACCATCAAGGCCGCTCTCCCATCCATGATGGCAACGCCCCTAGTACAAGCCAAGGAGAGCAAACGCCGTGTGGTTATTGTGAGCTCGGGGCTTGGACTCATCTCGTGGGTCGGGTACGCCTCGTACTCGCCCAGTAAATTCGCATTGCGAGGGCTAGCGGAGGCCTTGCGCAATGAGTTGATACTCTATGATATTGCCGTGAGTATCTACTACCCTGGCAACGTTGGCACGCCTGGATACAGTGAGCAAGACCCAATGCGACCAGACGATACCAAGTTGATCACCGGTGTCTCGGTGGTCACAACACCCGACTCGGCAGCCCAGTCGCTGATCAATGGACTGTCTGATGGCCACTACGCCATCACGAATGACGTGATGGTCTACTTCTTGCGCACGATCGCCAATGGCGTGATCCCACGCAGCAACACGCCGCTGGAGTTGGTGCTCATGCCTCTTGTAGTGGTCATCCAAATGGGGTACGGACTCTTCATGGATTTGGTCGTGAAGCAATCGCGCACGAAGAACGCGAACAAGATGAAGAACGAGCATGATGGGGCAACCATAACCGAGCGTACGGCGCTGGTGTGACGGCAGCCAGGACTGCACGATGCGAGGCAGTGCGGGCGACAATATCAACACAGGTAGGTCGAACTAGCAGCAATGTTAATAGTTGTGGAGGTGGTATAATATCCAAGGCATCAAAGCTGCAAAGTTACAGTATTATGGGCGAAGTAATACTACCAACCGTTGAATCAATCGATTACCCGATCCACCACGCCAGCAGCATACAAATGGCGATACTTGCCCACATTTTCCACTCCAACTCTCCAAAATGCTGCCGCTGTGCAGCTCTGAATCTCTCATTCGGTCGCGCCGCCCTGATCACAACGGATGGTTGTTGCCCACGCCCTCCTCGGTCAGGATGATGATGGTGGTGGTGGTGGTAATAGTGATGGTAATAGGGCGGCCCGAGGCTTCATGCACTGGACACGGAGATATCCAAGCCGTGGCCCGTCCAGAAGCAGCTGTATCCTTCTTCGTGCCAGATTTCATGGAGCATTGGGAACGCACCGACTTGGTGGAACGCGCTGCAGTCTGCACCTGCTGGAATGCCAATCGCTTGAAGCCGCGTGAGCTTGCTCAGATTCGGAAGCGCTGTCACTTTGGTGCTATCCAGGCTGAGCTGTTTCAGTGTCGTTATCTCGGACAAAGCCGAGGCATCTGAGATGCGGGTCTTGTCCAAACGAAGCACTTCCAGCTTGCGCAGCGCCTTGAGAATCGACATATCTTTGAAGTCGTGGCGTCCTGTGAGCCACAGCACGCGCAGTTGCGTGAGCTTGCGCAGAAACGCAAAGTCCACGTTGCGTGGCAGCGATCGCCAGGTCGCCGTCTCTCGCACTGTGAGATCCAGCATCTCCAGCTTGACGCATTCTTGAAGAGGAGAAAAATCTTCCGCCACGGCGTCCACAAGTCGCAGCTCCACAAGCGTCCCACAAAGCGACTGGATCGCAAAGAACGGCGGCACTTGGTGCTGCACGCGCATGTGGAGCGTATCCAACGGCGCACAGCTCGCTAGCTCCACGAGCCGCTCTTCGTCATCATCAGAAAAACTCTTCATCATGAGCCGTTTGAGCGAACTTCCTGGAAGCCCAATCCATGAAAAATCACTCATTTGCTCAATATGGAGGATATGCAACGCCGATAAGGTGGAGAAGAAGCTGCCATCGATCGCTTCGTACTCGCCTGGCGCAGCGTGCCACTTGTCAACATGGAGCTCTTCCAGTTGAGTGAACAGATGCCATTGGATGGTTCGTAACGCGTGTGGGATCGCCGTCAGCAAAAGCTTTTTCAGGTGTGGCACGTGGGTCAATGCTACCAAATCAACCACCCCAGTCTCGCGCATATCCAGTGTCTTGAGATTGGGACACGCATTGAGAAACGCAAGATCAAGCACTCTCACTTCACGGACGTCACATTTTTGCAACTCGGGTGCGTTGAGCAGGATCACGATTTGGTCAAAAGACGCCAAATAACTGGCCAAAAACTGGCGCAATTTGGTCAGTTTTGGCAGTGCGACCACGGAACTTTCCATCCACGTGTCACTGATATTGAGATGTTCCAAGTGCACCAATTCGGCAATGTCACTCAGTGTGCTGATCTTGGTGGCTTCAATATCGAGCCATTTCAAGTGGATAAGCTTTTTCAAAAAAGAGCCATTGCGGACCCGTGCGTCACACAAATTGAGCTTTTCCAGCTGTGTGAGGCATCCAAGATGCCTGTAATCCAGGTGGTTTTCAAGTTTTGTGCCAGACATGTCGATCGCGGTCAAATTGGTCAACTGCGTGATGGCGCCAAATTCGAGCACATTGGAACGATGTAAATGGAGCTCGGAGATCGTTTTCAGCGAAGTAAAGTCGCTCACGCGCATCTCTTTGACTGCGCGACGTGTCTCGCCATCTTCGCGGCGTCTGCGGTGGGTGCGCTTGCGCTTGTTGGCTGCTTTTTGATCGCGCAGCGCTTGTTTCGGTACGCTCCAAATGCAAACTTTGTCCAGATTTGGCACCATGGAAAGCGCCTTGGCGAGCTCACTGTGTGGGATCGAGACAGAGGAAATGTGCTGCAGCATATCAGCTTTCATGCCGCGCAGGAAAGTCGACTGGTAGTACTGCGGCCAGTCCACGCGGTCTTCGACAATGCGTGGGAAAGGCAGCCGAACGATGCTATGCGCGAAGACCCGCGCACGCAATGGCGACCGCACACACTCTTGGTTGATGCTGGAGAGAAGCTTGTAGTCATGGTAGTTCAAGAACGCCAAGAAAACCGAGAGCACGTCTTTGTCGTCGCGGAAAAGATCGACGAGCCACACCATATTGGTTCCTCTTTTTTTGTTGGTGTTGGCGAAAATGAAGAGCCACAGTCAATGGCCGCGAAACAGTCAGCGTGTTCATTGGTGGAAAAGAAACGACCGTACTTAGTAGAAGGGTCTCAGTACGCATTTATTCATGGAAATATCCGTGTATTATGGTGTAGCCATGTGTGTGACCGTGACCTTTCAGGACTGCGAGAGAAAGGAACCGATGAGAAGCTGCAACGATCGCCATCAGTCTACGACAGTATCATTGACTGGGATGGTGTAGCATCGCATGTATCACCTACTGGATCACGAAAGAGTGCATAGACCAAGTGACTGCTCGTGGAAGACTCGCAGAAATCGGACTGGGACGGCGCCGTCATGCCATGGGACGCTGCGGGGGTATTGAAATGCATGCCTGGTTGCTGGGCCATCATGAGATCGTGTGCATCTATCTCTAAATAGTTTGCCGCGCACTGAACGATGATCAAGCACTTCTTGGGTCATCACAAGGTTCCAAAGGCAGTCGCTAGACATGCAGGAAGACCAGCGAGGAAGATGCCCGGAACAGGCCACATGACCGTACCGTTGCTTCCGTTGATCCAGTGGCGCACAACTACCGAAGCGAATCATGGCTGACTGTGATACAGCTATATAACGGCTCCTTTTCGAAACGAGCCATGATTCGCATGCCTCGTTTTCTGGCATGACATCGATGCTCACAACCAATCTTGCCTTCAATTGTGCATCACTAACAACAACTACCTCCAGCGCATCCAGCTCAAGCTTCTTCAACTCAGCAATGGTCAAGTTCACACCCGCCTTCTTCGTTGCCATTGGTGCTCAATTGCTCGCCGTTGGCGCTGCTTCGTCATCGTGTGACATCAACCCAAACATCCCTCAACAGTGCAATGGCAGCAACGGCTGGTATGCTGTGAGCGTCGTTGGGCGCAGCTTTTACTGCACGGAAGGACCGATCTGCTCGGACCAGAACACCGCAGGCAACTGTCCGACCAAGCAAAGTGGGCTTGACTTTGGCTCGCACTGTGAGCTGCTGCAAAGTGGGGTCTACGGGTGTGTGCCCAGCACGTCGTGCGGTCCGGCTCAGACTGAGTCGGCGTCAGTGGTTGACCGGTGTGGCGTCGCGACCCAACCACCGGTTCCAAGCCCGACCCGTCGAGAAGACGCGGCGTATATCCCTCCGTTTGAAACTACAACTGCTGCTCCAACGACGGCTGCTCCAACAACAGCTCCTTCTACTTCGGCGCCACAAACAGAGACTCCTCCAACGACTGCACCACCAGCGACTGCCCCTCCAACAACAGCCCCTCCTGCCACAGCGCAACCAACAGAGGCCTCATCAACAGACGCTTCATCAACTCCCCGCCCAAGCGAAGAGGCGGTGACGTACACGCCGCCGTATACGCCAGCGTCATCGCCATCGCCAACAGCTGCAGCACCAACGCCGTCACCAACTGCTGTGCAAACTCCTGCTCCTACATCGGCTCCAACGCCATCAACTCCTGCGTCAACTGCTCCTCGTTCATCGCAACCGATCCCATACTACGACACAGCTCCGCCAACAGCGGTGGAGGATGCGACTGCTGCGCCAACGCCAGCTCCAACGCCGTGCGAGAGCACCACGACACCAGCTCCATCCATTTCCGAGGCAGCGACGGCAAAGCCAACAATGCCGCCAGCGTACGGTTCGTCGGGAACTCCAGCTCCAACCGCCACGAACCCGGCGACAGTGACGCCAGGCTCAACTGCACCAACAGTTCCATCGATTACTGAGGCGGCGACAGCCCAGCCAACAATGCCGCCAGCGTACGGTTCGTCGGGGACCCCAGCTCCCACCGCCGTGATCCCAGTGACAGTAACGCCAGGCTCAACTGCACCAACAGTTCCATCCATTACTGAGGCAGCGGCGGCTAAGCCAACAATGCCACCAGCGTACGGTTCTTCGGGGACCCCAGCTCCCACTGCCGTGATCCCAGTGACAGTGACGCCAGCTCCGACGCCGTGCGAGAGCACCACGGCACCAGCTCCATCCATTACTGAGGCAGCGACAGCCCAGCCAACAATGCCACCAGCGTACGGTACCCCAGCTCCAACAGCGGTGATCCCTGCGACAGTGATGCCAGGTGGCTATGGCTCGACCGAAACACCAGCTCCATTCATTACGGAGGCAGCGACAGCTAAGCCAACAATGCCACCAGCGTACGGTTCGTCGGGGACCCCAGCTCCAACAGTGGTGATCCCTGCGACAGTTACGCCAGGTAACGATGACACGACCGAAACACCAGCTCCTTCAGCGGTCGAGCAAGAAACTGCTGGGCCGTCACCCGCACCAACGGTGAAGGAAGCAGCCACTGCCCCTCCTTCGCCTGCACCAACGACCACTACGCCATGCACCACCAAGCCTGCTTACACGGCGACGGATACTACCGCCCCAGCGGTTACTGAGGCAGTGTCCGCTCCGCCTTTGCCACTTCCGACGACAGCAGCCCCAGTGACACCAACCCCAACCACGAAGCCTGTGTATGGCGTTCGCAGCCTTCGCCGCCGTGTCTAAGAGCGCTTCCGACGACCGTGTTTACTTGCGATGAGTGCGACTTCAGCACCCGATATTGATTTTCTGTTCCTTCACATCCGATACCAGTAGCTTCCATCTTATAGTAGCCTTCACTGTGTTTATATTCCGCACAATAATACATACATGTCCTTTGCACATAAGCCTTAGTGTTCATATTGTGGTCTTCATCACGCCGGTCAATTGTTGTGCTTGCTGCGGACCCAATCTTTTGGTCCATTAACCAAATCCAATAGGTTACGGTGTAACTTCCAGTTGAAAGCTTTTAAGGTTTGCTTTCAGCTGCTTTCTTCCAATCAGATTCATTTGCAGAGTTTCCTTTCCAGGTTGTGTTCTCTCACCAAAAAGCAACATCAAAAAATCAAAAATTGCCCATCATCCGCCACCGAAAGTTCGATGAGACCTCGCGCACAAAACAGAGCGGTGCATTGAGCGCCGTCTATCCAGACATCCATCCTCTCGTGACTTGGGGGGGGGGGGGGGGGGGGGGGGGGGGGGGGGGGGGGGGGGGGGGGGGGGGGGGGGGGGGGGGGGGGGGG
>JAADWJ010000069.1:0-58877 GCA_023336165.1 Pythium monospermum
AAATTTTTTTTTTTTTTTTTTGCTTTTTGACTTATTGTTGGTGTCTCACTGCTGCACGAGTGCTCACCCACTGGCCTACCGGTACTGGTCCCCGTACAAGAACTGCACGACGTTGCCGTCACAGTTTCGCACCGTGTGGTAGTATACAGCATGCGCTTTTATCGGTGCAACACGCGCAAGCGCTGGTCGTTATGGAGCCGCTGATCCATTTCGGCGTATTTTTGCAGCGCCGTTTCTTCGTGGCTCGCGAGCCGCTGCTCCAAGATTTGGATGCGGAACATGGTTTCGCTGCAGAACCGCTCAAACTCTTCGTCGGTGCCTTGGTCGTGTTCCCGCTGGCTGCGCTGGAACGCTGCCTGCCGCTTGGCCAGCAGGGCATTTTCCTTGTCCAGCCGCGCTTGGATGATATTGGCTCGCTCCAGCAGCCGCTCCTTGAGGTTCCGCAGACACAGGTCACGCACGGTATGGGCGTCTTCCTTCGTGAGCTCGCCCCCGTTGTGGTGCACGCTCTGTAAGAACGGCGACAAGTAGTCGATCTCGTGCTTGGCCTGTTGGAAGAAAACACAACATCAGTGGATTCAGTACATAGGGCAGGTCGTGTACACACAACAAACGAAAGGCCCACCGTACATCTTTGCCTTTCTCCTTGGCGTCTTCTTTCTTCTGGGACTTGGCATCCTCTTCACTACAATCAAAGAAACTGGATTCCAGCGCGATCGCCATTTCTTCGCGCTTGCGCATTTTCAAAATATCTTGCGTTTCAATCTCCGAGTGGCGAACCGATGCGTAACAGTCCTTTTCAAGCTGAATCGACGCGCGCAGTTCGTCTTCCAGCACGGACAATTTCGGTTTGCGTGCTGTCGGATCGGCCATCACGACTTCCACGGGTGTCGTGGGCGCCTTAAAGTACGTGCGTGCGCCGGCCGTGATTTTGCCCGTCGCATAGTGGAAATTCACACGAATATTGCCTTCCTGGACATTGTACGTTCGCTTTCGTGCATCTTCCTCGGCATCGCGTGCTGTGGCATTACGAGCAAATTTCTCACTCATTTTCTTGATCGCCAGCTCGCCCGTGGGCCCACCGGGCAGCACGTACGGGTTCTTCGAGTCCACTTCGTCTTTATCCGACGCGAGCGTGACCGACCGGAAGACCAGAAAATCGTCGCGGCCTTCGTAAGTCTCCGACGTCCGCTTTTGGATCAGTTCTTCGCGTTTCATCAGCCCGTCCATGCGCGCACTGGTGTAAAATTGAAACTCGCGGCGGTACCCAATCCATTCAATTCGAGCTTTGAGTGCCTCGGGCAAGCGGCCGGGCCCGAAAAACTCTTCAAACTTGCCTTCCATGGGGAACCGCCGACGGGTTTCCAGTTTGTCTTTGCGGTTTTTGAAATATTCGCGGATCTCGATGGGCAGCGTGCAGTCCACATCACGGAAGAGCGTCACGCGCAGCACAAGTCCTTGGTCGTGGCTACTGTCGGCAAACTCTTCCACTTTGGCGCGACGGTACAGCGTCACGCGTTGCGAGGCGACCACAAACTTTTTTTTGTACGTTTGCCGATCCACAGACAGTTTCACGACCCACGAAGGCGGGATATCCAAGATCAAGTCGTCGCCATCGTCGTCGTCATCCTGGTTGTCGGCCTCGCCATTGGCGCCACCACCACCAAGCGACTTGAGGTCATCGCCAAGGTCCACCATGCCGCCGCCGCCATTTTTCGCATCTTCCGCGGCATCTTTTGCCGATTTTTTTTCAGCCGCCGAAAGAAAAACGTATTCCCAGTCGGTCGGATTTGATAGATCAAAGAGCGTCGTCGAGATCGGCTGCTTCTCGTGCTGCATGTTGACCCAGTAGTTTTCATGGTTCCATAAAGTCTCAACCGCAAGGTAGGGCGACTCACGCAAAGAGTACGAGCGACCCGTCGTGGGTTCGATAAAGTAATGGTCCGTGACGTCTCGCTTGCCGGCGCGCACCAGCACCCACGCGTGGACGCGCTTGCCATCGAACGGGTCATCTTCGTCGTCGTCGTCTTGGTACAGCGCATCCAGCAAAAGCTTTTCTTTGGCTTTTGCGGCGTCTTTTGCTTGTTTTTCCTTTTGTTGCAAGATATACTTGCTTGAAAACGACGAACGACTTTCCAGTTTGATCTCTGTCGACGCTGACTTTGCTGCGGATGTTTGATCGCCACTACTACTGGTGGTAGTCGGGGTCACAACACTTTGCAGACGCTGCGCCTGCTGCTCGCCTCGTTCGCGGCTCTTGCGCATCTCTTCCTCCACTGGCAGCACTGGGAGCGGGGTCTTGCTCTGGTCAAGCAGGCAAATCCACTTTGGCGCACGGCCATGGACGACGTAGGCGTCGTAGCCAGCGCCGATCAAGAACGATGCGAGCACGATCGACAGGTCAAAGCAGTCGCCGCGGCGCCAGCGCAACGTGAAGCTTGGCGACGGCAAACACCTCGGCGGGTTCAACGGGTCAGCAAGTGGTTCGTACTCGATTCCTCCCGCTAAGAACAACGCGAGCCTATGGGCATCGTAGAGATCGCGATACGGAAGTAGCGTCGGACGCACAGTCGTGCACACAAACTTGGCGACCCCTTTTTCGTTTGGTGGGAACAGATACAGTGGCCTGCGCTTGGTGAACATGGCTTCAAATTGCTTCTGGAAACCAGCGACGTACTCGAGACAGAGTAGCTCCTTGTTGCTATTCGACGTGTACGGAGCAGGCGTATGGCTGTCGGTGTTGGCCAAGTCGTCTTCCAGACGGCGTAGCTTGGTGCTGACGACACCCGCCATTGTAAACTGGCGCGCAGCCATCGCGCGCTCTTCATTTGTGGAATGGAAAATGTCCTGCTTGGCCTCGAAACCGGTTTGCTGGTTGTCGCTATCGGATCCGCTCTTCGCGTCGGCGCGCATATCCATCACCACCATCTTTGGTGGCCAAGAACAGCGCAGTTAACGTTAGCGCCTTATGTATTGAGTACAGCGAGAAGTCAACTTGATAATAATCCGTCCTTGGTGACTGTTCGCGAAGAGACGCATCGCGCTGCAACGGTTATTCATCAACCGTTGACTTGGCTTATGTATGCAAGGCACATGTACGGGTAATGCGCTGGAGCTACGGTCTATAGCGCATTCAAAACAATGTCATGGATTCAGCCAGCCAGTGGGGAGAGCGCTTCATCGAGAAGCATTGTGGACATCGCCGCATCGTGTCCGATAACCAGAGTCTGGTCCATCGTCATGATCAACAATCACTGACATTTTGATCTGAATGAATTGATGGCGTACCGTAGGCGAAACTAATACAAGTACACCGTGTTTTGACAGCAGCAGTCCACGAAACGACGCGTGACCATCACTCCCAATCCGCGCTCCCCAAAAAGCGATTCAATCCTTCCACGCACCAGCGGGCGGGTACGCCGAAAAACGACGGCATCATGGACCATCAGCCAGATGCAGGGACCAATACTGGCAAATCGTCGTCGCCGCCTAAGCGCTGGGATAGCCAAGGCACCGAGGAGCCACGTACGATGAAGCCTGTGCGCCATTCGCCCAAGAAAAGCCCCGTGCGGATCGCACGACTCAAGATGCTGCAGTCGTCAATCAAAACTCGAAACTGCGACCTTCAAGATCGAAGTGAGGATGATGTGAATGTGAAACATCGTGGGCTACAGAAGCGTGATTCGCATGGCGCACTGGTGGAAGCGCAAGAAGATATGTTGGAGATTATGGGTCCTTTCGGCGGTTTAATGGGGGCTCGTGCAATCGACGAACCGTCGCGGAAATATCGCAAGTTGCATCACGGCACTGCACGCAACACGTCGTCGTCTTCCATTGGAGATGCGGAACCCAAGGGTATCCACGAAGATCTTGGCTACTATCGCGTCAGCGACCGCATCGGCTCGTCGTACACACCGACGGCGCGCACGTTGACGATTGACACCGTGTCCAACTTTACACGCAAGGAGGCCCATGCACCAGTAAACCACCTGTCCAAGTCACCGACCCGTGCGCAGCTCTCGCCGAGCAAAAACGCTGTGGCGATGTGTCCCGCGCTTGAACGAAATGGAAACGATTACACCACGGAGGAGGAAGCTCGTCGCCTTGATGGAGCCGCCGCCGTCCAGCAGCTGACAGCGAGTGCGGCCAGTCTACTGGACGGCGCAGATCTGTCTGTGTACGTGGATGGCTCGCGTGCATTCACGCGCCATGTACACAATAGTCAGGGTGTGTTCCGCGCGCCATCGCCTACCAAACCAAAGAAGACGACAAATCGATCCCAGTACGCACTGGGTGTGGACGGAGGAGACCTTGCGTCGCCGCCAAAGTCCCCTGCTGTCGTTTCGTCGCAGCAGCGCGCTAGTCTTCAACTGGATCCGCTGCAGCCAACGCCTCGCACATTTGAGCTGGAGAAAAAGCGGTACTTGAATACGATGCAAGCATACTGGCGACAAGTCGATCAGTATATTGCCAAAGCTCGAGGTATCCCCATGGACGCAGATCGACCACCACGCATCCTACGACGGATGCAGATCCCTCCGCCCACGGGACTGGACCAGCACGGTACGCAAGCCTTTGACGAGCGCTGTGAATCCATGATCGCCGACATTTTCCAAGAAGTGTACAGTGACTACTATGAGACAGTTGCACGCTCGATGCTTTCCTATGACTTGCTGGATGACGGCGCCTGCCAACGGATGCAAATCTATCGCCCGTTTCTCAAAGCAGAGCAAAAATGGTGGATCGATGAGTTCTATCGTTCGATGGAGTGGCGTGTGCTACGGCAGACAAGTATCAATAGCAAGCGGATCGCGTCCACGCGGTTCACGATCGAGCAAACGCTTTTTGCGATCAACCCGGTCGTTTTTGCACTCCAGGAACAGTGGCTCTTGGAGGCGCCACCGGTCGAGTGGGAGCTCGCACCGACCCATGGCCGTGATGGCGCTGGCTCGTTCTCTCGCATTCTGTTTGTGGATGTGATGAGTCCAGCGTTTCGCGCCGCGTTGCCACGCACCGTGCCCCATTTTGTGGACGCTGTGTCCCGACGAGCGGATCTGGTGAAGGACTGTCTGAAGACGTGCTGGGTCACTGCGGCTGCCAAGCGTGTCGATGAATGTATCCACAACTTTCGCCTGCCTGCGGTGAGTACTGCCGCTTCTGGCATCCAGGGGTCACCGACGAAATCACCAAAGAAGGGTGTGAATGGCCAAGCACCAACAGCTGAAAAGTTGTTGCAGGACCGACTCAACGTAGAAGGTCTTCGATCGAGTCCGTCGAAGGTAGACTCAACAGTTCAGTTCAGCGAATCCGAGGACCCTGAAGCCAGCAAATACCGAGCCTTTAGCGGTGTATTGGATGCTGCAGCCGTTCTCATGGCGCGCAACTTGCGCTCGTCGGTGGAGAAGTCCATCAACGAGTTGGTGGGTTTCTTCCAGCAGTTTTCCAACCCAACATTCTTTGGTGAGGCTGCTTTACTGCTCTCAGTCGACTGTTTCTTGGGAGGCGACGCCACAGGCAGTAACAGTGGAATCACAGGGGGTAGTGATTCTCGTCCGGCGTCCTCGGCTGCTTCCTCACGCGCGTCGCTGACTGCTGCTGGTGCTGTGCAAGAAGCGTTCTACATCGAGCCAGCACCGCAGGCATTGAAAGACCGCATCACCAGTTGTGTGAATGCCATCGTCGAGGCGGCCCACAATTTCCCGCGTGTCGACGCGCAGACCAAGATCCCGGCCAAGTTTCGAAACGTCGCTGCGCTTGGACCAAGCACAATGGCGCTGGACGACGATTTCGTTCGCCACGCGAAGCAACAGCTCGCGGAGGTTGTCGCGCAACACCTTCAAGACCCCGAGCAAGTGCTTGCGTTGTTTCAGCCATTTGTGTTTCTCATGAACGGTGTCTATGATACAAAAGTGAGCACTTTGCTGCAGCAAGTAGACGGTGGAGCTGGCAACCAAGCAGCCGACACAGGTGATATCCTGGCTACACTGAAAAGTGAACTCACTTCGCTCAAGGCACTGGAAGAGCGCGTGGCCACGGAAATCCAAGACAAGTACAGTTTCCAGCTCTTTGCCGTTTCCTGTGGCGACGTCAAGCAGAAACTGGTCGCCAAAGTGAAATCCTTGGCCACCAAGATTCTCACCAAGGTCTCGGCGGATAACACCAAGCAAATGAATGGCATGATCAGCGAGTTTGAAAAAATCGGCCAAAAGCTGATCACCGAGCCACTGGATTCGTTTGAACTGAAGGCGCTGGATGCGTTTTACTTGTCCAGCCTGCAAACCATCGAGACTTTGAATGGGAGTCTGTACCAAGATATCTGCGCGCGGATCCAGTTCTTGAAAGAGAACGACTACCAAATGTCCCGTGATGAAATCCAACTTTTCTTCAATACTTTCCGTTGGCCAGAGAATATCAAAGGCTTCCAACGCAAAAGCATTGAGCTGCAGACCAAGCGCCAGCATGAGATGGAGCTCATCGTGGAAGGACGCCAAGACCAATTGCTTGTGCAATTCTCGACACTGCAGCGGCGCATTGAGAAAATGCGCGACTACGCAAACCTCAATGACCCGGGCAGCATCCTCAAGCGGATCGAGGCCGTGCGTAAGTCACTGGAAGAAGCCGAGGCCGAAGCCGAGGCCATCCAGGAACAAGAGACCGTGCTCGGTATGAACGTGACCAATAACCAATCCGGGCTCACCGAGATCCAAGAAATGCTCAGCCCCATTGAGAAACTGTGGTCCACGATCTCGCAGACCATGGATAAGGTCACTTTCAGCCGTGAGGCGCCGCTGGCCTCGGTGAATGGCGAAGAAATGGACCGCGATTGCGACCAATTCCGTCGCACGATCGTCAAGATCATTAAAGAGTGTGAGAAAAACACCGACGTGTACGCCGTCGCGATCACCATGGCGCAAGAAGTCAAAAAGGTGCTGGACGAGATGCTGGATTCGTTTATCCCACTCATGAACTTGGTGTGCACGCCTGGCATCCGTGCGCGCCACTGGGAGGATATTGAGCGCATCACAGGCATCGACGTGCAAGTCGCGGAAGGAGGCGACACGAATATGAACCAGTTGATCGCGTTGGGCTTGCACCGCTTCACCAACCAAATCGAAGAGACTTGTGTGAGTGCCTCAAAAGAATTCTCGCTGGAAAAGGCCCTGGACAAGATGGAAACCGAATGGGTCGGTGTCAAGTTTGGCACGAAAGAGTACCGCACATCGGGTACGTCCATTTTATGTGCGACCGACGAAATCCAGCAAATCATTGATGACCAAATCGTCAAGACCCAGTCGATGCGCGGCAGCCGGTACAATAAGCCGTACTTGGAACGGATCGTGAAGTGGGAAAAAATGCTCATCACGATCCAAGATATCATGGACAACTGGATCAAAGTGCAGGCCACGTGGCTGTACTTGGAACCGATCTTCAGCTCGGATGATATCATGCGCCAAATGCCCACGGAAGGCGCGCTGTTCCGCAAAGTGGATGCGAACTGGCGCCGCAATATGCAAGAAACCATCGCGCAGCCACTCGTGCTCAAAGTCGCGGAACGAGACGATTTATTACCAGGCTTGCAACAGTCCAACAACGATTTAGAGACCATCCAGAAGGGGCTCAACGATTACTTGGAGACCAAGAGACTGTACTTCCCACGGTTTTTCTTTTTGTCGAACGACGAATTACTCGAGATTTTATCGGAGACAAAAGATCCGCTTCGCGTGCAGCCGCACCTGAAGAAGGCCTTTGATGGCATCGCCAACTTGGAATTCCAAGAAAACTTGGATATCACGGCGATGCTCAGTCCAGAGAATGAAAAAGTGCCGTTCACGTACGCCAAGATCGCCCAGACGCTGATCAACCCAAACAATTCCGGCGGCAATGTGGAAGTCTGGCTGGAAGAAGTGGAAATGACCATGCGCAAAAGCGTCGCGCTCCACGTGGACGAGTCGATTGTGGACTACCCGACAAAAGACCGGCTCCAGTGGGTGCAGCAGTGGCCGGGCCAAGTCGTTCTGGCAGTGAACCAAACGATGTGGACCCAGCAAACCGAGAAGGCGCTCAGTGATGACGTGAACCGACTCGGTGCGGTGCAAGCGCATTTGAAGATGCTCCGCTCCGAGCTCACGCGCACAGTCGAGCTTGTGCGAGGCGAACTGCCCAAGCTGATCCGCATCACGCTTGGCGCGCTTGTGGTGATGGATGTGCATAACCGCGACACGATCGGCGAGCTCGTGGATCTTCAAGTCACCGACACGAATGACTTTGACTGGCTCGCGCAATTGCGGTACTACTGGGTGCAAGGTGGCGTGTCGGCGACCACGGGCAAGCCCGCGTCGCTCGAGTGCCGCATGATCAACACCATGGCTTTGTACGCGTTCGAGTACTTGGGCAACAGCATGCGGCTCGTGATCACGCCGTTGACCGATCGTTGCTACCGCACGCTCACTGGGGCGATCCATTTGAACTTGGGTGGCGCTCCTGAAGGACCCGCGGGCACGGGCAAGACTGAGACCACGAAAGATCTTGCCAAGGCTGTCGCGATCCAGTGTGTCGTGACAAATTGCTCGGACGGGTTGGATTACTTGGCGATGGGCAAGTTCTTCAAAGGGCTTGCCAGTTCGGGTGCCTGGGCTTGCTTTGATGAGTTTAACCGCATCCAATTGGAAGTATTATCCGTGATCGCGCAACAAATCCTGTGTATCCAACTCGCCAAGGCTCAAAACGTGGCAACTTTTGTCTTTGAAGGCACGGAAATTCGACTCAACCCGACTTGCTGTCCGTTTATCACGATGAATCCAGGGTACGCTGGCCGCGCCGAGTTACCGGATAACCTCAAGGTCTTGTTCCGCACCGTGGCGATGATGGTGCCCGATTACGCGATGATCGCCGAGATCATGTTGTACTCGTACGGGTACACCGACGCCAGTGCGCTTTCCAAGAAGATCACCACGACCTACACGCTTTGCTCGGAACAGCTTTCGTCGCAATCCCATTACGATTACGGCATGCGTGCGGTCATGGCCGTGCTCCGTGCAGCGGGCAACTTGAAGCGCGCCGAGGGCCACCTGAGGGAAGATACACTGGTGTTGCGCTCCATCATTGACGTCAACTTGCCCAAGTTTCTCTCCCCCGATGTGCCTCTGTTCAACGGCATCGTCTCCGATCTGTTCCCTGGTGTCGTGATTGAACCACCAGATCGCCGTGATATGCTAGAAGCGATTGATATCGTTTGCAAAAAGCTCAATTTGCAACCGGTTCCAAATTTTGTAGAGAAAGTCATCCAAATTTACGATATGATGATCGTGCGCCACGGGTACATGATCGTGGGCATGCCGTTCTCTGGCAAGACCTGTTCGTGGCGCGTGCTCGCTGATGTGTTGGCATATTTACATACAAAGTTTCCTGATGACCCGCGGTGGACCGAAGTGAATATCTCGGTGATCAACCCAAAGTCAGTGACCATGGGCCAGCTCTATGGGCAGTTTGATGCCGTGTCCCACGAATGGCAAGATGGCGTACTTGCGATCCATTTCCGCCACTTGGCGAATGCGAGAACACCGGCGCGCAAGTGGCTTTTATTTGACGGGCCCGTGGATGCCGTGTGGATTGAAAACATGAACACCGTGCTGGATGACAACAAGAAACTGTGTCTCATGAGCGGTGAGATCATCGCCATGTCAAGCGTCATGAGCATGAAGTTTGAGCCCATGGATTTGCTTGTCGCCTCACCGGCGACCGTCTCTCGATGTGGTATGATCTACATGGAACCGGAACAACTCGGCTGGCTGCCGATGCTGGATTCGTGGCTGGATTCCATCACAGTGGACGTCGACTCTCCTCTTGCGGTCTCGCCAGAGATGGCTGGACCCATCGAGATCAATTTGGAGCAAAGGCAGCTGCTCAAGTTTCTGTTCTCATGGCTTGTGGAGCCCTGTATCGCGTTTGTACGCAAAGAACTCGTAGAGCTCTCGCCCACAGTGGATACCAACCTGGTCCAGTCGCTGATCCATATCTTGGAGGCGTTGCTATGTAAACTACCAAAAGACGCTGCATCCAAGAAGAAACACGCCATGGAAAGTGCGTTCTTGTTTGCACTCACGTGGAGCGTGGGCGAGAGCGTGAACTCGGAAGGGCGAGTGAAATTCTGCGAGTTTTTGCGCGCCATCTTGGAGAATATCCAGTCCTTAGACACGAAATACCTCACAGTCAGCCGTGCGTTGCAAGTGCGCAAATGGGTCAAACCACAAGCATTTGAAACGGTAAACACCTACGCGTTTGTGTCGCCACCACCAGCGAAAGGCTTGTTCCACGACTACTACTACAATATCGTGGACAACAAGTGGCAAAAATGGGAAGAACTGCTCCGTGAGTATGTTATTCCACCAGGCACTCCTTTCAACCAAATGGTGGTGCCGACGATCTTCACGGCGCAGCTGGAGTGTCTCGTGGAGCTGTTGGTCACGAATAAGCGCAAAGTGCTGGTGTGTGGGCCCACGGGCACGGGCAAGTCGTGCTATATGACCTCGATCTTGAGCGAGACGCTGCCGCAGGACAAGTACTCGGTCATCATGCTGGCGTTTTCGGCCAAGACATCCGCGAATATGACCCAGAATATCATTGACGGCAAGCTGGACAAGCGTCGCAAAGGTGTTTTTGGCCCACCCGTGGGAAAAGACGCACTGATCTTTGTAGATGATCTCAACATGCCGCTTGTCGAAACCTACGGCGCTCAGCCACCGATCGAATTGATTCGCCAGCTTGTCGATTCCGACGGCTACTACGACTTGAAAGATATGTCGTGGCGCAAGATCATTGACACGATCGTCTTGGCTGCGATGGGTCCACCGGGCGGAGGCCGCAACCACGTGACGCCCCGGCTACTGCGCCATTTCAACTTGCTGTGCTTTTCCGAGTTTGATGACGCGACTCTCACACGCATTTTCACGACCATTCTTTCCAGCTACTTTACAGCCAATGCGTTTGTGCCGGAAGTCAAACGGCTTGCCGATGCCGTGGTCTCGGCGACGCTGGAGACCTACCAAATGGCCATGAAGTCGCTTTTACCGACGCCTAAAAAATCCCACTACACATTCAACTTGCGTGATTTCTCACGCATCGTGCAAGGCATCATGCTTGTCTCAGCGAGCGACCAGTTCACAGCGAATTCGCTTGTCAAGCTGTGGGTCCACGAGTCGCTTCGTGTGATCGGGGACCGGCTTGTCGATGACGACGACCGTGAGTGGTTCAACGACGTGCAGAAGAAAATGACCATCAAGCATTTTGCGACCAATTTTGACAAGGTTTTCACAAGCTTGAAGCGCGGCCGTGATGGGCCCGTGCAGGCCACCGATATGCGGAACCTGTTCTTTGGCGACTACTTGGACCCAGACGCCTCGCCTCGCTTGTACAAAGAAGTGGACGTGCGATGCGACGGCGACTTTGACGGGATCCAGAATTTGATCGCGTGTCTTGATGGGTACTTGACCGAGTACAATGGCATCAGCCGCAAGCCCATGAATTTGGTCATGTTTCTTTTTGCGATTGAACATTTGTCACGGGTCATCCGCGTGCTCAATATGCCAGGTGGGAATGCGTTGCTTGTTGGGGTTGGAGGCAGTGGACGCCAGTCGTTGACACGGCTGGCGACTTTTATCGTGGATTTTGAGATCAAACAAATTGAAATTTCGAAAAATTATACCATGAACGAATGGCGAGAAGATATGAAAGATGTGCTTCGCCTCGCTGGTACTGGCGCTAGGCCATTGGTGTTTTTATTCAGTGATACGCAAATCAAGTACGACGGGTTTGTGGAAGATATCAACAATATGCTCAACTCTGGCGAGATCCCAAATTTGTTTCCCTACGATGAACGGGTCGGCATTTGTGAAGCCGTGCGGCCGTATGTCAAAGAAAAATACGGGAAAACCATTGGCGATAACATGACACCCACGCAATTGTATGCGTTTTTCATTCAGCGGGTTCGCTCTAATTTACATATCGTGTTGGCGTGTTCGCCTATTGGCGATGCGTTCCGCGA
The DNA here is from genome assembly GCA_023336165.1 of Pythium monospermum. Taxonomy (NCBI): domain Eukaryota; phylum Oomycota; class Peronosporomycetes; order Pythiales; family Pythiaceae; genus Pythium; species Pythium monospermum. The sequence goes on from JAADWJ010000069.1 coordinate 12,041, forward strand.
CCGGCTACGCAAGTTCCCATCGCTGATCAATTGCTGTACGATCGACTGGTTCACAGCGTGGCCATCGGATGCGCTGGTCGCCGTGGCCGAGAAATTCCTGGCCGATGTGGAAATGGATTCGCCCCAAGTGCGCAAGGCCATCGTGGATACGTGTCAGTACTTCCACGTGAGTGTCATGGACCACTCTTCGCAATTCCTCAAACAGCTGCGACGCCAAAACTACGTGACGCCGACGTCGTACTTGGAACTCATTGTCGCGTTCAAGAGTTTCCTCGCAAGGCGCCGTGATGCCGTGCGAGGCGCAAGGAACCGGTACATTGTTGGGCTGGATAAACTGCTTTTTGCTGAGCAAAATGTCTCGGTCATGCGCGTGGAATTGGAGAATTTGCAACCCGTTTTGGACCAGTCCAAGAAAGATACCGACATTCTCATGGAAGAAATCCAATCCAAGCTTCCCGCAGTGGAAAAAACGCGAACGGAAGTGCAAGCCGATGTCGCAGTCGCCGATGCATCGAAGGCCGTGTGTGAACAACAGAAAGCCAGTGTCGAAGCCGACTTGGCCGAAGCCATCCCAGCGCTGGAAGAGTCGCTCAAGGCCTTAGATACCATCAAGGCATCCGAGATCAACGAAGTCAAGGCCATGGCCAATCCACCAGCCGGTGTCAAGCTGGTCTGTGAAGGCGTCTGCGTGATGTTAGGTATCAAACCGGCACGGATCCCGGACCCAGCCGACCCATCCAAGCGCATCATGGACTACTGGGGACCATCGCAAAAAATGCTCAGTGATCCGGCGTTTATCACGACGTTGAAAAAATTTGACAAGGATAATTTGGATCCAAAAATCATGAAAATTGTCGTCTCCACGTACATTGCAAATGAAAATTTCAGTCCAGAGAAGGCTGAAAAGGCGTCCAAAGCTGCCGCGGGGTTATGTAAATGGGTCCACGCGATGGCGCTGTATGATAACGTCTCGAAAGTCGTCGCACCGAAACGGGAAGCGCTTAAAATCGCAGAGCAAGCGCTGGAAGAGACCATGGCGTCGTTGAATGAAAAACTGGCCCAATTAAAGGAAGTCGAAGATGGGTTAGCCGATTTACAAGAGCAATTTGATTCCGCGACAAAACAAAAGCAACATTTGGAGTTCCAAGTGGATCTCACGGGCAAGAAGCTGGTGCGCGCCTCGACTTTGATTGAAAGCCTCGGTGGTGAGAAAACACGGTGGACTGAATTCGCGGCCGACTTGGCCGTGCAATACAGTCGCTTGACAGGCGATGTGCTCATCGCAGCAGGTGTCGTGGCGTACTTGGGTCCGTTTACCTCGGTTTTCCGGCAAGACGCAGTCAACGACTGGGTAAAGCGGTGCAAGACACTGGCGATCCCATGCAGTGACTCGCCGTCTTTAAACAGCACACTGGGCGAACCGGTGCAAGTGCGCAAGTGGAATATCGATGGCCTTCCAACGGATGCGTTTTCCGTGGATAACGGCATCGTGGTGTTTAATTCCAGACGCTGGCCGCTGATGATTGACCCACAAGGACAAGCGAATAAATGGATCCGTAATATGGAAGCTGCACGGCAGCTTGTTGTGATCAAGCTCACCGATGGTGATTACATGAGAACACTGGAAAATGCGGTCCAGTTTGGCACGCCCGTTTTACTGGAAAACGTTGGCGAAGAGCTGGACCCGACACTGGAGCCACTGCTTCTCAAGCAAACGTTCAAGCAAGGAGGCGTGACGTGTATCCGGTTAGGCGACTCGACGGTCGAATATTCTGAGAATTTTCGGTTTTATATTACGACCAAGTACCGCAATCCGCATTACTTGCCTGAAGTCTCGGTGAAAGTGACGTTATTGAATTTTATGATCACGCCGCGTGGGCTGGAAGACCAATTATTGGGCATCGTGGTCGCGCAAGAACGGCCCGATTTGGAAGAACAAAAAAATAAACTGATCGTGCAAAGTGCGAAAAATAAGGCGCTTTTGAAAGATATTGAAGATAAAATTCTCAATATTTTATCGTCTTCCGAAGGCAATATTTTGGAAGATGAAAGTGCAATTAATACCATGAACCAAAGCAAAAATGTGGCCGATGATATCAAGAAAGAACAAATTATCGCCGAAAAAACGGAAAAAGAAATTGATTCCGTGCGGCAAGGGTACCAACCCGTGGCGTACACAAGTCAAGTATTATTTTTCTGTATTGACCAACTTGCCAACATTGAACCGGTGTACCAATATTCGCTGTCGTGGTTTATCAATTTATTCATTTTGAGTATTTTGCAAAGTGACAAAAGCCCCGATATCACGCAACGGCTCCATAATCTGGATGAACATTTTACCTATTCACTATACCGTAATATTTGCCGGTCTCTTTTGGAAAAGGATAAATTGATGTTTTCCTTTTTATTGTGTATTTCGATCAAGCAAGGCAAAAATGAAATTGACAGTGTCGAGTGGTATTTCCTCTTGACCGGCGGCGTCGCATTGAGTGAACCGCCACCAAATCCAGCCAAATTGTGGCTCAGCGACAAACAGTGGGCTGAATTTTCGCGATTGAACGCATTGCCGGCTTTCCAAGGCATCGTAGAAGAGTTTTTGAGCCACGCGGACCAGTGGAAAGCCGTGTACGACAACCCGACGGGCCACACGTTGCCATTCCCAGGACTCATGGGCTCGGTGAGCCCCTTCCGGCGGCTTCTGGGCTTGCGCTGTATTCGTCCAGACTTGCTGGTCGTCGGCGTGCAGCTGTTTCTTGTGCAAGACATGGGCGAGAAATTTGTCAAGCCGCCTCAGTTTGATCTGGCACTTTCGTACGCCGACAGCAACGTCTCGTCGCCACTGGTGTTTATCTTGTCGCCTGGCTCGGACCCGATGAGCTCGGTGCTCAAATTTGCTGACTCGCTACGGCAAAAATGCGAAACCATTTCGTTGGGCCAAGGGCAAGGACCCATCGCGGAACGGATGATCGTACGAGCACGGGAAGCCGGCACTTGGGTCGTTTTGCAAAACTGCCACTTGGCTCCTTCGTGGATGCCCGTGATGGAAAAAATCGCCGAAGATATCAAACTGGAAAACACCCATAATGATTTCCGCTTGTGGTGTACCACGTACCCATCCAACGTATTCCCGGCGGCGGTGCTTCAAAACGGCGTCAAGATGACAAACGAGCCGCCCCAGGGGCTCCGAGCCAATTTGCTGGGCTCGTACATGTCCGATCCGATCGGTGAAAGTGGCTTTCTCGAGTCGGTTTCGAATAAAGGACCCGAATTCCGCAAGCTTTTGTACGCGCTGTGCTTTTTCCATGCGCTTGTGCGTGAACGGCGCCAGTTTGGGCCACTTGGCTGGAATATCCAGTACGAATTCAATGAGTCCGATCTGAGTATCAGTATCCGCCAATTGGCCATGTTTGTCGAAGAAAATGAAGAGCTCCCACTGCGCGCATTGCGGTATTGCACGGGCGAGTGCAATTACGGGGGCCGCGTCACGGATGACAAAGACCGCCGCACGCTGGCGTGTATCTTGGGGCGGTTTTACGCGCTCGAGGTCTTTGAAGAGAGCTATTCGTTTGATGAAGTCGGCCAGTACAAGTTGCCTCCCGATGGCACCCATGAGATGTTTCTCAAGTACATTGAAGCGCTGCCACTTGTCGCACCGCCTGGTGTGTTTGGGCTCCATGAAAATGCCACGATCACAAAAGACCAGAACCAAACCATCAAGCTCTGTAGCGATATCTTACTCACGCAAAGCACTGGTTCGTCAAGTAGCAGTAGCGCCATGTCCCAAGAAGATATGGTGGAAACCGTGGCCAACGAAATCTTGGCCAAGCTGCCAGAAAATTTTGACATGGAAGTCGCCCAAATCCGGTACCCTGTGCAATGGGATGAGTCCATGAACACGGTGCTTTGCCAAGAACTGGTGCGGTTCAATAACTTGGTCTCTACGATTCGCAATAGCCTTGTGAATTTGAGAAAGGCATTGAAAGGACTTGTCGTGATGTCTTCGGAATTGGAAAATGTCTCGCAGAGTTTGTTTTATGGCAAGATTCCGACCATGTGGAGTGGCAAATCGTACCCGTCGCTCAAGCCCTTGGGAAGCTACGTGAACGATTTACTGGAGCGCATTAGCTTCTTTGGCAAATGGCTCGGTGACAAGCCACCGGTGGTTTTCTGGGTCTCGGGGTTCTTTTTCACACAGGCGTTTTTGACCGGCGCCAGTCAGAATTTTGCACGCAAGTACACGCTGCCCATTGACCAGCTGGGCTTCGACCACGAGCCCATGCCCCGTAACGACTACTCGCAAAAGCCCAAAGACGGTGTCTACGTGAGAGGACTCTTCTTGGAAGGTGCCCAGTGGAGTAAGACTGACAATGCACTGGCTGAGTCGGATCCCAAAGTGTTGTTCTCCATGGCGCCCGTGATCCTGTTCCGCCCCGTGAAGAAGACCGAGATGAGCACGCAAAAGAGCTACACATGCCCCGTCTACAAGACCAGTGAACGCCGCGGTACGTTATCCACGACGGGCCATTCGACCAACTTCATTTGCTTTATCAAATTGCCCACGATCAAGTCGGAGAGCCACTGGGTCGCGCGTGGTGTCGCGATGCTCTCGCAGCTCGACGATTAAGGCGACAGCAAGTGTCATTTCTGTGTGTGGTATGCATATTTACGATAGGGATTGCATAAACTTTCTTTTTCCATCTGTAGGTGACGCGTTCATGGTGTTGTTTGCATTTTCAAATTGGAACACGCGCTCCATTGACCATTAACCATTCACCAGCTGACCAGTTCATTTCATGTGACATGTGCTGCCGAAGTAATTTATTTGTTTCACAATTGGCGCTTTCGGCATTCCCGCCAAAAAAAACTCGCGTTTCAAAAACGGGTAACAGTTCAACCGCCAGGGGTAGGTGTGAGCATACAAATTCCAAGATAACGGTTGGCGCCATGGCTTTTTAGACCGCGTCGGAAATGGCGGGGTTCGACACATGGTGGGGATCCAGGCACGAAAGAAGGGAACAACCGTGGTCGACAAAACCAAACCCACTCTGGACAATGCTGGACGCGGTCGGGCGTTGCTTTGGATTTTTTTGTTTTCCTGATACCTTTCCGACCCGCATGGCAAGGGAAACCCGGACCCGCGATCCGGAAATCCGGATGTGAGGAGCGCGCCAAAAAGTTGGCGGGTCGTTTGCACTGTGCCACGGCATTTGTGTGGACAGCTCCATAAATCACGATTGGCATCATCAACCGAATTGAATCCACATTACACCACCACTTCCATCCGCATCCGCATCCGCATTGACCCCTCCTCTGTCACTATCCACTCGACCCGCACAACTACACAGACACAGTACAATGGACGACTACTACCACCAGTACGAGTACGACAACGATGTGTCCATGGACCTGGACTGCGACGAAAGCTTCGACGACGCGAGCAGCTACGGCGGCAACGACCAAGTCATGGTCACGCTCGCCGACGACTCTGCGGTGAGTTGGTAGTTCGAATGTACAGGACACCCACACACTCCAATACTGATGGCGCAACGCATGCTTGATGTTTTTTCCCACAGCGCGTCGCGCTGGAAGATATGGATCTCGACCAAACTTACCGATGCATGCTTCGTCAAGAGCTCAACCGACCCGACTTCACACAGAAATACGAATACTTAAAGGTACGCTTTGTCCGCGCTCCACATCCCCTTGCCATCCCGCGCTTGATCCAGGAAGGCTAACCCCGTTTTCCATTTTTGTTGGTGAGTAGTACCGCCGCGTATTAGTGGATTGGATGTCGGAAGTCGGCGAAGAAATGCAAATCCGCAAGACCACCATGCACACTGCGATCGCGTACTTGGAGCGCGTGCTTTCCTTTGGCAAATTGCCTCCAAAAGACCGTTTCCAGCTGCTCGCGCTGAGCTGCATTCTCATCGCTGCCAAGTTCCACGGACCTGAAGAAGAAGTGCCGCCGATCGCCGAGTTTTGGGAGTTTGGCAACCGGTGTTACACCTTTGAACAGTTCCACGAAATGGAAATGATGACGCTCACAAAGTACGTGTGTATTATATACAGTGAGAGAGCTTGCTCTTCTCTGATTGCATTATACTGATTTTGTTTGTTGTTCTTCTTGCAGCCTCCAGTGGTCACTGACCGCGCTCACGCCGATCCACTTTGTGCGCTTTTATCTTTCCCAGCCTGTGCTTTTTTCCAACGACGAGATCCAAGGCACCGAACTCGTCGAGGAAGCCACCGAGTACTACCGCAAATACACAGACTTTTTTGTCGATCTGTGCATGCAAGAATACCAATTTCAAGCGTACCGCCCGTCACTTGTGGCTGCTGCGATCCTCGCCGCCTCACGGAAAGCTCTCGGCATGACGTACGTCTCCTTTTTTCCTTGCGTTTTCCTTGTTTGGCTCAGTCTCGCTCACCATCCGTATTTGTATATTTATCTGTTGCAGCCCACTGTGGAGAGAAGAACTGAGCGAACTGACAGGGTACTCACCTGAACAAGTGGAGCCGTGCTTTAGCGCCGTTTGGGCCCACTACGTCAAGACTTTTGGCGAAAAAAGCGCCGCCGAACAAGAAATTTCGCCCTCCAGCGTCGCGGAATTTCCTCCCCACGCATGAAAACATGCGCGTTCTTCTTCGTCCTTGTTCTTCGTCGTTCGTCGTGTTTGTCGTCGTCGCGTCCGTGAGTTCGTCAGTCTTCGTCTCTCTCCTCGCCTATTTAATCAAGTCCAGCCCCTCCCCCATGTAGCAATAGCAATTACAGTAGCAATAGTCCCACCATCATATCATTGGCCAAACGCCAGTGATATGACCACCAAGCAAGAAAAGATACCGCGATCGCGAAAGGTCACCGAAAAAGCCGATCTTCCATAGACAAACGCAAACGCCGTATCCCATAAATTACAATAGACGCCACCACAAAACAACAAACCATGATTTCTGTATGGGCATGGAAATATGTCGCTATGGGTGCCATAGCCGTCTCTGTGGCTGCTCGCACCCACGCCACCGACACGCAGCAATCAAACACTACTTACTACTACTAGGCAGCATGCACCACCACCCCATCACATGCTGCTGAGCGAAGTCGAAAGCTGGATCTTTGTCGTGGTCTTTGCGTTCATGTGCGCGGTCGTCGCATACTTGTTCATGCGCGTCACCAACAGCGGGTTCATGAGCTGGAAGGACAAGAAACTCGAGGAGCTGCGGGAGACAGGTGTGTGCGTTTGCCATACAAAATACTCCGGTATTACAAGAGAAGTGACTAATAAATATGTCGGCATTCTCCGCCACAAGCAGACAAATCGTCATCCATACGACAGCCTCAACCCACAACGACATACGAACAACCACTGCTTGACGACTACGCTCGATTTGAGGCTAGTGGGGTTTGCTAATCAAAAATTGGAAAGATAGTTCTTTTTACCAGTTTCAATATTCACAGTTGTGCGTTGACTGCGCATGCTATGTGCAGTATGTTGTAGTGTAATCCGAGCGCTGAGGTATCATGGCCTGCGGGTCACTTGGCATCTGCACGGCTCAAGACACGAGAGACCGTTCACGGCCATGGTAAGCTTCGATCCGAGTCGCCAATCTCACCTCCGCGCACTTTTTCTCGCGGTGGTTTGATATCGTAGGCGCCCACGCCGGGCGTATCCGCGATCTTGATGTACGAGTCGCGTGTGGCCTTGGACCGCGAGATGAGACCGCCTTTTGTGGAAAACGAAGACGGCGCATCGTAAAAATTGTCATTCGCAGAATACGTTTGTGGGATGTAATTGTATCGATTGTTGATGTTCTGAACGCATTGCTTGCGAGGCGACTTGAGCCCATCGCCAAAGCTGATACTTCCTTGTCGTTCGCGGCGATTCGCTGAATTTGCCGACGACACGGAGGCATCGCCACGCAACGAATTGGAGCTGTCCCCAGTCTTCCCGACAAAGCGAGAGAGCTGCTGCGTATGGGTATGGCGTCTCGCCATCGCGGAACGGCTCGAGTAGTTTGAATATCCTGAGACCGACGATGCGTTCGAGCCAGCGTACTGTCCTTTTGGAGGGAGACCGGCCTTGGAATCCATCGCTTCCAGCATTTCCGGTGTGAGTGTCAGCTTTGGCTTATCGGCAGCGACGGCGGGTTTCTCACTCGGAGCACTGGTAGTCGTGGTTGCCCCCACCGAAGGCCGTTTCTCTCGTTTCTTGTCACGGGATTGTTGGACTGCGCTTAGCCGCGCATGGTACTTTTCCAACTGTGTCGCCAGAATTTTCGCTTCTTCGTGTTTCTGAATCAGTTCGGCTTGCAAGATCTTGATGTGTTCCACCAGCATTTCTTCGGACTCGTCTTCGTTTTGGTTCGAGCGCGCATCACAATCACGCACATCCTCCGCTTCTTGACTACCTTCGCCAATACACGTCATCGCAAATTTTTCTGCCACAGCATTTACAGATCCATTCCCATGGCTTGTAGAACTGCCGTTTTCGCTCCCCTTCGTGAGCGAAAATGGGGCTCCGTCGACTTGGTATTTTTTCTGTTTCAGTTTCAAATCCGCGATCGATTTAGGCGAAGAATCGACGGGGTCTCCTTGGTTGCTGTTTGTATCCAACTGATCGGCAAGCGGCACGGAGAGGTCCATGTACGCACCGGTGGAATCGCGGCGGGCACGTCGCTCGGCACCTACGGTGCGATGCTCTGGGTATGGACTCGATGCGTTCGTTTTCTTCCGTTCAGCACTAAGGCGCTGCTTGGACTGTGAATATGGGCTGGGTGTATGCGCACTCTGTGCTGTCAACTCGCTCGCATTGTCGAAGAGCGCTGGGATCTCCGCTGGTGCTGTTGTCGTGCTGGCGCGCGCTCTAGTGCCACTGCTGTTGCTTGCTGTATCATCGAGTTCTGCTGCTGTCGGTCGCGACGGAACGGATTTTCGTCGCTGGGTCGGTGTGGCTGTTGGTGGTGCCCCAGCCTTCGGAGACAGAACGTTACTATTGGCCGCCGCCACGTCAGATGCGCCATTGAACGACGATCGCCGAGCGGCTGGTTTCTTCCACCCACGGAATCGGATGCGAAGTGGGATTTTACAATTGCGGATCAGCTCATGGACTTGTCGAAGCCCCAAAAACTCGAGTGGAGTGTCACCAATCTTGAGCACGATGACGCCAGGCGCGAGCCGGTCGTAGTGGGTCGCAGCAGATTTTGGGTAGATATTGGCCACGACAGTCGCGTCCATTTCCTGCTTCATCGTAAAGCCAAGGGGCAGTCGGTGGAACACGATGGTAAAGTCGTACATATGGAAATTGAGATTGTCGTCGCTTGGTTGCCGTTGCTCTTGGACATTCGCTGGACGGTCTTTCATGGTGAGTTCGATCTCGTCCTCATCCGTGCACCACTTGCCCACTGGATCCTTTGGGTTCACGGTCTCTTTGCGTCCCGTGTGGACGATCACAGAGCAGTCTGGCACTTCGCAAGTCGGGTATGCGAGATAGTACTCGGCGATGGCGGAAGCGACAAGAGACTCGCACGGCCAGTCCCTTTCAACGAGGCATTTGAACTTGACACCAACGATGCTCACGTTCACGGTCACAGCGTCCTCTGGTTCCATCGCGGTCGGTGCGCGCACGTGGCGATTGCGCCCCATCACGGATTCTTTCTGCGCGGACGGTCTTGGCTGCTGTTGTTGTTGCCTTTGGTGTTGGTGTTGGTGCTCATGTGACTTGGCCATTGGGGCCCCGTCGCGAGGAGTCTTTTTCTCAGTACTGTGGCCTCGATATGCACCAGCGCTGTCGCGCGTATAGTTTCCATTGCGCAGTTTCGTATGATCGATTCCTGATGGAGGTGGAGCGCGCGTACTTTGCACATGGTGGCTCGGCGGAGGCGGTGGTGGTAGCGTCTGTCCAGTCACCGAGACTCGTCGCGCTCCACTGTTGCTGCGGTAACCGCTGCCGTTGGTGCGTGAACTGCTGCCGCTGTAGGAACTCATCGTGAATTGGCTCGTGGTGCGGGTGGTGTTTGGGTTGATGGTGCGGGTGTGCGCGTATAGATAATAATGGTGGCGTTCTTCGAGGTGTCCGTCGTTGCGACCCACTGCATTTTCCGCAATGTGCACGCACGCCAACAAGCCAACAACCCGACGACGACGGGCCAACACAAACGAAAATCGCAGGTCAACCTACCCTGAATTTATAGCCAATGAAAGTACACGTATTTACTATTTACCCAATGAAAACGCACTATACTCGTCCCGTATCCTACAGTTTCGATCGGGACCAGAACATTCCCTCACTTGCTTGTCATATTTCCAACGGCAACCAGATGCTGATGATTTTGATTGGCTGAAAGTGGGTGATTTCTCCAGTTTTGTTGGACATGTCATCATCGGCCACTGCTGGCAAAAATGAGATGTGGATACTCGAAATGTACTGCACGTTCCCCGCGATGATCCAGTATGAATACAAGCTGTGGAAACGCCATCGTCATTGAGTCTTAATGTAATTAGCTGCGGTCATAAAAGCCGTCGGAAGGACAGCACATCGTGGCACGTATCGCACACGCGGGCTGGCTTGAGCAATTGAAATTTTGGAATCGCGATCTTGTTGCTGGAGCAATTGTAGCAAACGATGCGACCACAATGGCGGCAGTGGTGCTTGCGCATGGCGACGCGGAACACTGCGTGGCACGATGAACACTCCTGCACTTGGTCATCCGGTACCCACTCTGGCGCACGCGAGAGATTGCGCAACACAGGGACGAGCAGCACACCTTGGTTCGACGTCTCGGCCAAATCGACCACAGTGCGACCGGCGGCATCCTGCAAGTGCACGTGGGCGCCAGCCATCACAAGCGCGACGGCGACTTCTTGGCTTGCACGCCCCACTGCGAGATGCAACGGCGTACTACCATCGAGACTTTGGGTGTGGATATTGGCGCCATGCTCGATCTGCAAAAAAAACAAAGCACCAACAAGTCAATAACCATCGGATATTGTCTCGTGATACTGTCAAGGCGCTTACAAATATATCGACGACGGAAGCCGGTCCGCTTTGATGTGAACAAAAGAGATGCATTGGTGTATACCCAAACCAATTGGAGCGATTCGGATCCGCGCCATTCTCGAGAAGAAGCTGCAGCATTTTCTGACAACGTTCCGATGGGGACATCGCTGCAAGATGTAGTGCTGTGTTTCCCTTGAGATCGTCTTGGTTGATATTGACCAAAGAGCCTGTGCTTTCATCGGTGCTTGCGATCTCTGCATCGCCGGCATCACCACTGGAGGGCTTCGCAGCCAGTGTTTTGGCCAGGTCGCTCTTCTCACTCTTCTCACGCGCACGCTGACGCATCGACTGTTCACGCTCCTCGTTCTCATGGAGCAAAATCAGCGCCACGGAAGTATGGCCGTTTGCTGCAGCAAAATGGAAAGCATTTTGTCCTTGGTCATCCAGGATATCCTGGTCGGCTCCATTGTGAATGAGTAAATTGACCACGCCGACATTGCCATTCGCAGCGGCGACGTGAAGTGCTGTCTGGCCACGCCGATTTGGGATGTTGGAATTTGTTCGAAAATCGCTGCTCAATAACGCAGCAGCCGTCTCGAGATTTGCTGCTCGATGCAACGGCGTGTTGCCTTCTTCATCGGGTAAGTTCGAAGCAGCGCTGTTCTTTAACAGTAGTTCCACAACACTTGCATGGCCTTTCTTGCTGGCGACATGGAGCGGGGTCTGTTTTCGTCCATAATCGGCGAGGATTTCTTTGTCCCCGTCATCCAGTGGGGAGATCAGATTCACGTCTTCAGAGTTGTGGTCGATCAGGATTTGACAATGAAGCAGATTTCCGCTTGTACACGCAAGAAAAATCATCGGCACCTTGTCGGTCAGCAAGAAGAAAGGAGCGTCTGCATCCACCAGCAGACGGCGAGTGATCATTGAATTGCCAGCCTTCAGAGCAGCGACAAGAGGTAGATCCTTCTCGTCGTCATTGGTCTTGTCCAGCGCTTCGCCCAACCGAAGCAATTCGTTGACTACACGACCCAATTGGTACCGAACCGCGACAACAAGTGGAGCTGATGATCTCCGTCTCAACAATTCGCACAAGCGCTCTGTCGAACATAACTTCCCAGAATCAGATTTGACCAATGCCTCGAACTGCCCGTCCGGGACGACCTCGAGCCTGCTCATGCACAAACTTTGCAAGTGGCTAAGCCCAGCGAGACATCTACCGAGGCCACGAGCGCAATTCTCGTCATTTGCATTCCCATTCGAGTTGCCGTGGATTTTTTCACTTTCTAACAAGCTCGATACAGCGTGAGGCCTCACACTGGTCCGTCGGTGCGTCGCATTTGGCTTGGTGGCAAAGACCCCATCACAAAAGACGAGCATATCCAGCGTTTTCTTGAGCTGCCGGAGTTCGATAGCATTTCCACTCGACTCTTGCACATGATCGCCAATGACGACTTTTGTCAGTTCATTGACACAAATCTCTACCAAAGACGGCACCAAATACACAAACGCTGCTCGCAACAGATCTCGCCAGAATTTCTCTCGGTCTTCCGTTTTGTTGCGGCTTGCATCAGCTTCGTTTAACGCCTCCAATACAATTTCGTTCGTGTACAGGTACCGAAGTAGCGCGGAAAAGACTTGGAAAGATGTGTCTTCCACGATAATCTTGATAGGGAACCGCACGTGGCCAGGAACTTGACTGCTCTTCGCTCGAAGAAACGCTGAATGGAACGCGCCACTGCGCAGCGAAAGCACCAGCCGATGCGCGGACAACAGGTGCTGATCATTTGTGGCTGTGGACAAGCTTTGCGTGTCTTGTGCCGAGGAATCCGCCCCCACGCCACTCTCCGTTGGAAAAATGAACACAACATCACTCAAATGATTGTTCGCAAACAGGCTGCGCAATTCGAGCACGTCTTCCAGTAGTGCTTGGTCACCAGACACTGGCTGAATCAGTGTTTCTTGAGTTTTTTTCGAGGCGTGTGTGGCCGAAGTCGATCCTGCAGAATGGTGAGCCGTGGCACTGCCAATGGCATCTCCCACCATAATGCGATGGATTCTTGCTTTGTTGAGATTTTGGGAACCTTCAACAAAGGTCAATTGAAAAATGAATCGTGCTGGTTCAATGAATTGCAATTCATCATGATTTGAATTGCGGTTTCCAAATTGGATCGCGAGTGTGGGTCATATAAACCCACTTGAGTGACTCTGTTTTCACACCGCCACGCCACACAACGACAAAGGCAATCCAAAGCAAAGGCAACGGGAAGGAAAGGAAGAGAGGCACGGTCAAGGAAGGACAATGGCGACAGCGGTGGATCCGAATATGCTGCGCAGCTCGCTGCAGCAGACGTTCTTACCAGATGCGAACACGCGGAAGGCGGCAGAGAAATTTCTCGAAACCGTCTCCACGCAGCCTGGTTTTGTGGTTGTCGTGCTCCAATTGCTAGAGAGCAACACTGAGCTCCATGAAGTGCGTCTCGCGGCGGCGTTGCTTTTCAAAAACTTTATCAAGCGTAACTGGGACCCAGAGAAGGACAAAAGCGTCGCAGCGGCGGACCGCGAGGTCGTCAAGCTCCATATCGTGGAGCTGATGTGCCGCATGCCCGACGCGATCCAGAAGCAACTCATTGAAGCACTGGTCACGATCGGCGAGTACGACTTCCCAAACAACTGGGAGTCGCTGCTACCTCAGCTTGTCCAGAAATTGCACACGGAGCAAGACTGGAAAGTGCGCAACGGTGTGCTGCTGACGGCGAATACGCTCTTTAAGCGATTCCGGCACGTGTTCAAATCGGATGCTTTGTTCATGGAGTTGAAGAAGTGTTTGGAAGTCTTCCAAGAACCGTTGACCGTCTTATTCAAGCAAACGGGCGTTGCTCTTCGAACGCCAGGTGTTCCGAAAGACCAACAGATCCAGATGATGGCGGCGCTGCGCATTATGAGTCGCATTTATTTCTCGCTCAACTGGCAAGATATTCCAGAGTACTTTGAAAACCACATCCAGGAGTGGATGACGGAATTCTTGAGCTATTTTAGCTACCAGAATGCGGCGTTGGTGGATGCCAGCAACGATGATGAGCCGGACCCAATCGATTTGTTGCTTGTCGCGATCGCCGAGAACGTCAACCTGTACGCCGACAAATACGACGAAGAGTTCAGACCGTTCTTGAGCGAATTTACCAGCGTTCGTTTTGCGATAAACAAGGCCCGCGTCTGAATGTGGGTCATGTTTTAATTCGTGTTGTTTTGTTGTGTATTGTTTTATTTAGGTTTTTTGGAATCTGCTTGCCAATCGAGTCACCTTGCAGCCCAAGCAAGACGAGCTCGCCTCGAGATGCATGAAGTTTCTCACGTCGGTCTCCTCCAAAGCGATCCATCGTGACGTATTCAGCTCGCAGGATGTGTTGACGCAGCTCTGTGGTATCGTTGTCAAGAATATGCAGCTTCGCTCATCCGACGAAGAGCTCTTTGAGGACAATCCCATGGATTACATTCGCCACGATGTTGAAGGATCGGATGGCGACAGTCGACGCAGTGCTGCGCGTGACCTCGTTCGTGGGCTCCTGAACACGTTCAGTGACGAAGTCACGCAGATCTCGATGAACGCTATCCAGACGCAGCTACAACAGTATCGCCAGGATACAGGATCAAATTGGACGCAGAAGGATGTTTCGGTATTGCCGTCACAATCCATTGTTTCATTCGATGTTGGACGCACTATTTATGATATATTGTTCCTTTTTTGCGTGTAGATCAACTTGGTGATCGCCATCTCGGCACTGAAGCAATCCCGACTCCGCGGAGTCTCCGAAGTCAATCCTCGCGTTCCTCTTATGGACTTTTTCATGGCCGAGGTGATTCCTGAGTTGCAGAATGCACAAGCCAACCAAATTTTGAAAGCCGATGCAATCAAATTTGTCTCGACCTTCCGCAACCAAATGCCAGTCGATGCGATGGAACAACTCTTCCCTCTGCTGTTGAACTGCTTGGTGCCGTCTCAGTTTGTTGTCCACACTTACGCCGCCGCGTGTCTGGAACGTCTGCTCACTGTGAAGGACGACGGTGTGCTCCGGTTTTCTAGTGCACGTCTCTTGCCGTACCTCAACAAGTTGCTTGACCATCTGTTCAACATCTTGGAGTCTCCCGACTACCCAGAGAACGACTACCTCATGCGCTTGGTCATGCGTCTCGTCAGTGTGTCGAAGCAAGACATTCTCCCGATGGCGAACATCGTCGTCGATCGACTGACTCGGATACTGAACCGTATCTGTGCGAACCCAAGCAACCCGACGTTCAGCCACTACTTGTTTGAAGCGCTGTCGGCTCTCATCTTGAACGTCTGCACGGCCAACCCAGCGGCCACCGAGAACTTTGAAAACCTTCTTTTCCCTCCTTTCCAGAAAGTTCTCACCAATGATATCGACGCGATCTCGCCTTACGTGTACCAAGTGCTTGCGCAGATGCTCGAACTGCGACCAAGTGGAGTGTCGCCAGCCTATATGAGCCTATTCCCTGTGCTCTTGAATCCGGTGGTGTGGGAGCGAGTCAGCAATGCGCCTGCTATCGTCAAACTGCTCGAGGTACGTGCGTTATTCAATCCACCGGAAGTATTTTTCGGCTATTGTTACTGATCATTTATTTGTCTTGCCAGGCTTACATGCGTAAGGCTCCACAAGATGTCAGCACTTCGGTGCCGGGCCTTCTTGGTGTTTTCCAGAAACTGATTTCGTCGCGTACTACGGAAGCAAACGCGTTCTCGCTGCTCCGCGGCTTCTTGGCATTTATGCCTTCAGCTTCGTTCCAGAACTTCTTGAACGAAATCGTCAAGATCTTGATGATCCGCCTTCAGTCTCGAATGGCTGGGCGTTCCCCAGCGGCGTACACGGTCGAGCTGATCTACACACTGTCTGTGCTCATCAGTAAGCTCGGACCAAATGCATTCATTGGCGCGTTGGAGGCGTTGCAAGCTGGGTACGTCACAACTTCGTCCGATCTCTGTTTCTTACTGGCAGCTTACATCCCTAATGTCTATGGTTTACAGCATGTCTCGGATGTTTGTTGAGTCGGTGTTGCTCCCCAACGTAACCAAAGTTCGTGGACGCGCCGAAAAGAAAGCCACTGTCATTGGGCTGACTCGTCTGCTGTGTGAATCCGAGTTTTTCCAATCGCAACGCGATCTCTGGACGAAGGTCGTTGAAGCAGCGGTCACTGTTTTGGAGGAGGTGGAAGACTCGACGTCAAACGTGAAGGATGCCGATGACGCCTTGCTGGATCTTGAACAAACCGGCTACGAAGCAGGCTTTTCGAAGCTGCATTTCGCGTCGGTTGTGCCAACCGATATGCTAAACGAATACCCCGTTGCGAGAAACTACTTTGTGACGTCGTTGGCGCAGCTGTCGGTGTCGCAACCTGGAGTGGTGAGTATCGATGAAGATGAAAGAATGCTTGCTGGGGATGCATTAATGCTAACGAAGTGCTCTGATGATCACAGTACTCGACGCTTGTGAGCCAGAACTCGCCACCACAAGTCGTTGAAAGACTCCAAGCGTATTTCGCACAGTACAACGTTGCCTTCCAGTAACCGAAACCAAGTCGAATCGACTGTAGCATCAGCCACGAAATGCCGTGCTTTATCTCAGATGGGAATTTACAAGAATGCAGAATATGATTCTTTCTTTCCACCGAACGTGTTTATCTTGTTTTGAATTTATTACAGAAGCATCTAGGTTGTTTTTGATTGTGGAAGCAGCGTCCCCAAGTGAGAGTGGGAAGAGAAGAAAGTCGGCTCGGCTGCGACGAAGTGGGTCGATTCGGATGTCTCAACGCGAGAGTGAGAAGAATGAAGCGCTTACGAGTATGGTGGCAACTCGGCCGAACGCCAGCACGAAGAAGAAGAGAAAAAACGAGAGACGACGCAGCTGTGGCTTTACTGAGGCGCGTTGTACATGTCGATGACTTCATCCGACATGGGGCTCGAGAGCGTGCGACCGAAAGACGCCATGCTCATGCCCAAGTTCTTGGCCTCCATCCGCGCATCACAGCGCTCAGCGTGGAGACGCTGGAAGTACGCTTCGTTCACGTCCAAAGTCACGTAGATCCCGTCAAAGCACGACGAGTCAAAGCTCTCCAAGGTCGAGTTTTCTTGCTTGACGCTGTCTTCCAAATCCTTGAGGTCCTGGAAGATGACCCAATCACAACCAATTTCTTCCGCGATCTCTTCTTCGGTTCTGTTGTGGGCGATCAGCTCCTCACGCGTGGGCATATCAATGCCGTACACGTTTGGGTGGCGGATCGCAGGCGCAGCCGAGGCAAAGTACACGGCCTTGGCGCCATTTTCACGCGCGATCTGGACAATCTGACGCGAAGTCGTGCCGCGCACAATCGAGTCATCGACCAACAGCACGACCTTGTCCTGGAACTCGGACCGGATGGCGTTCAGCTTCATGCGCACGGTCTTCTTGCGCGCGACTTGGCCAGGCATGATGAACGTTCGCGCAATGTAGCGGTTCTTCACAAAGCCCTCACGGTACGGGACGTTCAATCGGCGAGACGCTTCCAGCGCGGACGTACGCGACGTATCCGGGATCGGGATCACGACGTCAATGCCGTGGTCGGGACGCAAGCGCAAGATCTTCTCGGCGAGCTTGTGGCCCATGTTCCGGCGAGCCTGGTACACTGAGACGCCATCGATGAACGAGTCGGGGCGAGCAAAGTACACGTGCTCAAAGATGCACGGCGTGAGCTTGGCATCAGTGACGCACACCTTCGAGGTGAATGCGCCGCCCTGCTTGATGAGGATGGCCTCACCAGGAGCAAGATCGCCTTTAAGATGCCAACAAATCCAAACAAGTGTCAGACAACCACCAATAAAACAAAGAGCGCGCAGCTAGCGAGCTAGCTGTTCATCATCGAGCGTCCACGTACGCTGCATCTCAAACTCGATCGTGTCAATCGCGACACTTTCCGATGCGACGGCATAGTCCGTGCCGTATTGGCTCGTGCGCGAACCGTACACAAGTGGGCGGATTCCGTTTGGATCACGGAAGGCAAGAATACCAAAGCCGTTGATCAGCGTCACGGCGGTGTATCCACCACGGCAGCGCTTCATGAGACCAGTGACGGCTTCGAAGATGCTTTCTTCGTCCAGTTTGTTGCCCACGCGCTTCAGAAGCTCGTCGGCAAGGATGTTGAGCAACAACTCAGAGTCCTGCAACATACATTAGCAACGTCAGCAAACGTCGTTCCATCTCTGACTGACAAAAGTAGATTCGCAGAATGGCTCACTCACCGAATCCGTGTTGACGTGGCGGAAGTTGGTGTGCGCCAACTGGTCAATCAGCTCATGCGAGTTGGTGAGGTTGCCGTTGTGCGCAAGCGCGACACCGTATGGCGAGTTGGTGTAGAATGGCTGCGCCTCCGAGCTCGTCGACGAGCCGGCGGTCGGGTAGCGGCAGTGGCCAATGCCCATTGGACCACGCAGGTTGACCATATGGTTCTGCTTGAAGACATCGCGCACAAGGCCGTTGTCCTTGCGCAAGAACAAGCGCTTGCTGTCCGATGTCATGATACCGGCAGCATCTAAGTGACCGAGGAGGATACATCCATGTCAGAAATCAACAAAAAGATCAGTAACGAACACTTGCAGATTGGCACACACCTTGACCGCGGTGCTGCAACACAGTGAGCCCATCGTACAGCGACTGGTTACAGTGCTCGTGCTTATTGGCCAGCAGAACAGCGATGATTCCGCACATCGTGCAAGCGTGTGGTTGGGTGGGGTGAGAAGGAAAACGAACTGCGCGTGTGGCAGTTTGGTGGTGCCGTGTCGTCAACTGACTCAGACTTGCGGCACCACCAGCGACTTGGTCCAGCCAAACCAACCTTGCCTTCCAAACACATTGGTGAAAAACCTCAAAACCCACACAGAAACGGAACCAATCACGAAACGGCCACGTAGTACTGTGAGCGCAAGAGCTATATACATCAGGTCTTCAACACAATCGGGTGACCATCCCTTGGTCACCAACGGTATGCGGCGCTGTACGGCACCATTATCTGCCCACGGAATGATTAAGCTTGCTTGGGATCGTTAACAAGTTCATCGCACAGGTTATCATCTTCTCGATCACTGCCCTCAGGGTCGTCCCAGACACAGGTGACTCACCACCGTTTGTGAGAACTTCTCAGAATGTCGATGTGTTTTTTCTTAAAATTTAGGAATGGCCATCGCGAACATTACGGTATTTACGGTACGGTAAACGAAATTGTTTACTTCAGTACATTCCACTTTAGAGGAAGCTTTCCATTGTGGCCATCATCAACGTCTCACCTGTGGAAGACTGTTGCATTTTTTTCAGGCACATGGACATGGCGACCGCCACATGAAGAACCTCGCCATCGTGATATCCACGCTATGATGTCCAAGAACGACCAGGCATATCACTCCGCCACTCCCATGGGACAGCGTTCCTTGCGGACTCGTGCGCGGTGGAAAAAGATTCGCGCCGCAACACTGGTGTTCATTCTCTTTCGTCGCCGCGCCAACCATGGGCCTGGACGGAACCACAAAGCAACCAAGCGCATGGCCTCCACGATGTTTTTCTCCAGGGAGTCTTCGCAACCAACGGCCGCCATTGCGACGGCGTTGCTGGTCGTGAAACCCACTGCGCAGTCGTCCCAGTCCCGACAACTCGATCCGTCGGCGACGCAAAAGCTCGCGATGTTGGAGAGAGTAATTCGCAAACCGTACGTTTTGGTGGAGTACAAATAACATAGCTTGAGGCCGCCTGCTGACCCATAACACTGGACGCTATAGAATCCACAACCGATCGGACGTGGACATCAAGCTGCTGGTACGGTGTTGTATCCATTCGATGGTTGCCATCACGACGAAGATGCCGTTTACTGATCATCAGAGGTTGTTGCACTTGCTCCGCTAGGCCGAGTTCATTCGCCATACTAAATTCTTTCATGGGCTTTCAAGTGCTTCAATCGATGGTGTGTAACCAGCTGGTTACCGGTATATCTGTTTCGTTTATTTGTAATTTCACCGTGGTATTTTAGCGCTCGCGATGAAGACCCGGTTTCGCATTTGCCACGAAGGCGAATTGCTCCATCGTCAGGGCAGTTTCATTGACGACGCGTGCGGCCGCTACTTGGTGGTGACTGGCTCGCTGCTAGTGTACAAGAACGCCCAGTACTCACAGCATGCGAACGAAGGAGAGGACTACGTGGCGTGGTTTATGGCAACCAACGCAGGCGCGACTCGTGACTCGATCAAGTATGGCGACTGTGTGGATACGTGCTCGACGGGTGATACATGTGGTGACGTACGTTGAACGCATATACCTACTAACCCCTGTGGTCGCACAGTCTGCTTGCGTTTTTCTGATTTTCGATCTATATGTGTATTTGTATAGGATGCCATTGCTGGCAACCTGTTCCGTGAACACTCGGTGATCGCTCAAGAGAAAGCTGTCATCGCCTTTGTGATCCAAGCCGACTACAAGCGCGTCATTCGGTTCAACGTGGAGAATGAACCACACGTGCTGGACGCTGTGCGGGTGATTTTGACACCAGCGAAACCCACGAAGCAAGAACTTCGTCAAGCGAAACCACCGCCCGACCACCACAGCGCTCATGACCACACGCCACAGCCACAGCCAACCACGCGCATCGCTGACTATTCTCCTCAACAAATACGGATGTTATTGAGGTTTCTTGGGCGATTTGCGTGCTTCCGGATCCTGCCCACTCTTTTCTGTATGGAGATCATCTCCAAGCTTCAGTTGGTCACGGTCAGAAGTGACGATGTCGTGTGCGCACCATCCAGTGAGAGCAAACCGAGTATGATCATGGTGCTGGACGGCAAGCTGTGTGTCCACGTCCACGAAACCCACGAAGCCCATATCTTGAAGGCTCTGGATGAAAGCCGACGCGAAGCCAAGTATACGTATTCCAACCACAGACGCAAGATCACTTCCACCAGAGAATGCCAGCCTGGGTGTGAAGCTGGAAGTACTGTGGCCATGGCGATAGGTGATACCACCCTCCATCTATGTGCGTTGGGGGCGGGGGATTCGTTTGGCGAGTTGGCGCTCTCCGATGCGAATGCCTACCTCCAAGGAGCTTCTGTGTATCACCCCGTTTTGGCAAATGGACAAGCGGCAAGCGCGACCGTGGTGCGCTTGCTTCGCCATGATTACGAGGCAGTCGTCCAACGATATGTGGACACGGTCGACTTTAACATTGGGTCCGTTTGTGCGATGCTGACAAAGTCGCTACCACAAGACCGCACGGATGAGCAAGTGTTCTACATCAAGACATTCATGACCCAGCGGTCCAGTGCCAAGCTTTTCTTCGGCCAGCTGCCATCGCGGAAGCTAGACTCTTTGCTGCTTCAAGCTCATCTGGAAAGCCATGAAGTCGACGATGAAAGTGAAGATTTTATTCAACGAGAAGACACCCCACTGGAATCCATGCGGATTGTGCTGAATGGGTACGTCGGTGTCTTCAAAGGTGCTCCTTCAGCTTCAGCTGGCCAGGCTTCCACAGGAAAGGCGACCAATGTAGACGCGAGTGAAGAGAAGCTGCCTTTACCCAAGAAAGCTGTGCTTCGACGGTATCAATCTCGCCTCGTCCGTGCCAACACCCATATGCTGGACACTGGAAGTGCGAAACCTAGTGGCCGACGTGCATCTGTCAGCCGAAGCGCTGCTGTTCCGCTCCCGCAGATCAGTAACACCGATGCCGGTGCGCTAGAACCGGTGAGTATTCTGGCATGTGGTGCCGTGTTCGGGCATCTGCAGATCTTGACAGGCCAGCCAAACAGTCCGTACTCGTATGCTGCATTTGCTGCTTCTGCCAGTGATCAAGGATGGGCGGCGGTGGCGATTGGGGGAGCCCACGGCGTCAAGACGTGTGTGTTGTTGCTCTCTATTCCAGCCAGATTTGTTCAACTCTACCTCTCCGCCATCGACGACCAAATCATCTACAATCCCGTGCGCGTGTACAAGCGGCTTCAGCACGGAACTGGTTCTTCCCTGCAGCGCTCTGGTGGCTCCGCTTCTTCACTCATACGAGCACTGCGGGTACCTCGACTGTTGGCTCATGGTGCTGCTTTCAAAGGCATCCCGATGTCAATTGCTGCCGCCATGATTGAAGAGATGAGCATCGTCAAGGTCGAGCCACGGCGGGTCATCTACGAGCTGGGTGACCCAGTCAACGGGATGCTCTTCGTTGTGCTAAGTGGCACAGTGAGGGTCTTCAACTATGTCAATCCAATGAAGAATCGCCGTGGGTCGTCTGTGCATCAAGGAGCCGACGAGAAACGACCCAAATTTCCACGACGGGTGTCGCAAGAATCCTCCCTTGACGCCAAGACAGACCAAGCAATGAATGCTGCCGAGAACCCAGAGTATTTCTTTGAGAAACCCGCAGGAGATGCTGTGTTTATGAGTGACTACTCGCAAACGATGGAGCTTTTCGTTGGTGACAGCTTTGGCAGGCACGGTGCCATTGCGGCGCGACATGGGCAACTGGATCGACGCGGCAGCTCGTCCACGCCCAGTACCCCTCGACGCAATAGCCACGCAAACAGTGTTTCGTTGACGTACCCGGAGAGCGTCGTGACCATGAGCGACTGTTTGGTTGGTGTTCTCACTCGCCACAGCGATGCTGCTTGTGAGCTATCGAAAAGCGATCGCGCGCTGTTGATTCGAATCACAAAAGAACGCGATGACACGCCCATGGATCAAGACACAGCGGAAGCATCATCATCATCATCATCATACACACCGACGTTCGACTCTTTGGCAAGTTCATTCCGTGTTCTGGAAGCCATGGGACTAGCGCATCGCTTGTCCACACAGCACCGTGTCCAAGTCGCCAACTGTCTCAAATATCGAAGACTCGCGCCAGGCGAGACAGGTGAGTTGATATCATCAACAAGTGCGCTTGACTGTGTGTTTTGTGTCTGATTTTGATTTTGTTGTACAGTATATAAACAAGGCGAAGCTGGCCAAGCCATTTATTTTGTGATTTTTGGAAGCGTGACGCTGTACGTGGTCCCACCCCCAGCTGCACACTTGTTGACTCATTTTCTGATTGCTCTTTTTTCTTTCTTCTTCTGTGTGCAGCTTTATGAAGTCTCGCAGTGACGCAAGCAAAGATTCAAAAACGCGAGCATCTTTGTCCGATATTGGGCTTGCGTTGATGGATGTGGCAGAAGGCGAGGTCTTTGGCGAAGAAGTCTTCCACGATGTGCACGGTCCCACGCGGCATTGCACAGCCACAGCAATGGACGATGGCCACGGTGCCGAGCTCTTGTACTTGTCTCGCGATGAGTACGACCGCATCGTGGACGAGCACGCGACGCTGCTCACACAGCCAGCGCGGCCCAAACTTGTAGCAGGTAAACACGACGGTTTGCTTCGACTTCTTGGGCTTGGCCACCGCACCATGTACGTCCGTCGGCTCCTACACAACGGATTCAAAGTTTGCTGTGGGTATCCTTTATGAGGAAATTAAATGTGGATATTTTTATCTGTAAAACAGGTCACCAAAGGAACGGTGGAAAATGGCCATCTACCAGGTCATCCATCGACGCACGCAGCGCTCTCAGTGGCCCACCGTGCTCACAAAAGCCCGCAATCGCCGTATCGATCTCTTGGTGGACCTTATCAAAGATCTGCCTATTTTTGAAGACACGTCGTTGGCCACTTTGAAAAAGTTTTGCGGAAATGGCGTGCTTCAAACATTCAACCAAGACACACTGCTCTTTAGCAAGGGCGATGCGTTTGTCAATATTTGCTTCCTCGTGGTGCATGGCTCGGTCACGCTCTATCAAGTGTATTACGGCAACAGTGGGTCCTCTTCTAGCGCAGTTGCTGGTGGTAGTGGACTCACTATGGCGCCAGGTGTCCAAGCGGAAAACATGTCGATGCGTGTCCATATTGATACGATCAAAGCCGGCGAGATTTGTGGCGAGTACGAAGGGTTTGAAGAGCATCCGCGTCGTCACATCAATGCTGTGGTCGCTGAGCCAGGTACCAAGTTGGTGATCGTGCAGCACGACGATTTCTTTGCGCTGTGGCCACAGCGAGAACAGCTTGAACGGAAACTGGCGATGCTCAAGACGCAATTGCGCAAGCCCTGTCGACTTGACTCGGACCAGCTTTGCTCACTCTACTATGCGATGAAAGAGCGCACCTTTCGACGCAATGAAGTGCTCTCTGGGAACAAAGAACAAGCCGGGCATCTCCATATCGTGCAAGATGGGATGTGTGTCGTGCATGATCTAGTCGTCTTGAAACAGAAACAACCACAGGCCGGCAGCAGTACGGGAGCAAAGAAAACAGGCTCTCCCAGAAAGCAACTCTCGTTGGATACGCGTGTCTCCACCCTCGGCTGTGGCGCCATTCTGTTCGCTGAACCGCAAGATAAACCCGTGGACACTCGTCCACGAATCGAGCCCCCACGTGCTGCAGGGGTCGTGGAAGCGGCTCCTTTTTCTGATCCAAAGCCGACCCAATACGTTGTCGCCGACTCTCCCACTGTCACGACGCTGTGTGTCCAACTTTTCCCACGACGATTCGCGGCTGGCTCCCGCGCTCAAGAAGTGTTTGTCGAGTTTTTGCTGGGTAAAAGTGGCTTGCAGGTGATCCGCGACACGGTGGACTTGCAGGCCAAGTGGCGCGCTGAAAATGTTGTGAACGCCGGACGACTCGTCGTGAACTCATTGGCGACAAACCCGTCCGAACGATTCGCGACAACCAGGACGGATACCGAATGCACAACCAGTCGATCCAAGATCTCGATGAAACCTGCAGCCCCGCAGGATATCGCCCGAGTCTTGCTGCGTCGTGATTGCCAGGCTGATGATGTGCCGACAGTGGCAGCTGCCACCGCCCAGCCACCTGTGGATCGTTCCCACTTGAAACTCGCGTTGAGCCCTCGTGCACGCCTCCACAACACTGACTTCTGGAGCTTCGCATCGAAAGAGACCAGTATGAGTATGTTGGAGTCTTTCAGTCCCCTGGCATCACCACAGCGTCCGTCACTCAAGAATCAAGAGTGTTCCATCGTCGCGGCACCTCTGAGCCCTCCAATACTACCAAGTTTATGCTCACCAACCGGATTCCCGACCCAGTCTTGTTTTTCGCCACGTCAGCCGGAGCGACAGCCGCCTCTCCAAGTACCGGTATGGAAGTCAGCCGATCAACAACTGAGACGAGAAGAGCGTGTTTTAGTTTCGGTCGTGAAGCCCGCACCACGCCAAGACGCACATCAAGCAGCTCAGCAACTTCAAATGCGACGGCGTCGTGGCCACCCACCACCAAAGCACGTGGAAAACAACGGCAAATTTGTCGATGAGCATGCCTTTTCAGCTGTCACCGGACTTCACGATGACCATGAACGCAAGAAAAGTGGATTATGTCGTCGCTTGTTACATGTGAAAGGCACCAGTGGGTCATCTCCACTGTAGGTTCTAGTGTGGAGTCGCTAAGCAAGTCTATTGTTGACTCTTTGGCTGTGTGGGCTTCTTCGTTTTGTGCGCTGATGCTGGCGCGCTGATGGGGCGGCTCGCATCGGTGGCTATCGAGGACGCGATCGCACGCGAGGCCGTGATGTGGATAAAGCTGTCAACGATGCAAAATACATCATCCAATTGGATATTGAACTTGGTATCATTGTGTTCGCCATTGGCACATGAGTACGTACCTCAATGGAGGAGGTCGAGGCTCTTCATTACGGCCTGTTCGGCGTGACGGCGTGGGTTGCTTGGCAGGAATGTGTGCGGACGAAGCGATCGTGGGAGTCGTCGCCATCGGCTCTTCCAGAATGGTTTCAGTAAACAGTTCTGCTGCAGATTCTACAGTTTAAAAGGCAAGAGGGTCGGGAGGTAGCCGAGTTTTCCCAACAAAAAAATGAATATCAAACGTACCTGAGTTCATGAGTGGTTGAGCGTTGAGTGGCACATTGGAGCGATACACGCGCGCCGACAAAACGCCTGGGTTGACGCGTTTAAAATGTGGCGACCCCAGGGACCCGGCAATATTATTCGCATCACTCTCTTCTGTTGCGTGTGGGTCGGGCGTGACTTCTTTATGGCACGAAAGACATCGAATCAAACATTCCTCCGAGTCAGCATCGTGGCCAAGAAGTCGCGCCTCCAGCCTGTAGACGACGCACAAACCCAATACAGCGAGTGGTCAGTCAGTCAGTCAAAAAGGACAGCACCTAGGGCGTATTACATACTCTTTGAGAACTTTGAGATCGGCCTTCTTCCGGATCGCTCGTCGAAGCGCCTCAAGTGCCGCTGCGTAATCGGGCAATTGCATCCATTTGTCATTGAAATCCGCTGCCAAAGCCGTCAATTTTTCTTCGAGGCTTTGCTCAATCCCGACCACACGAAGCCATTCGTCTTCAAACAGCTTGAGCGTCTCTTGGTGGTTGCCATCGCAATGCTCTCGTGCGAGCGTCTGCTGCTGCGTGAACAAGGCGCGCAGCAGCTCGATCTCTTTTGCGAGTTGTTTGATTTGGTCCATCGTTGGGATTTTGCCTTGCGCCATTTTCTGGTCCAATACTTGAAGACTCACGTGGACATCCTGGACATGGCGACGCAGACTTTCAAAAGCCGTCATCTCCACTTTACCTTTCAGCTCTGTGTTGAGCTGCTTCAGCGATGCGTACACTTCCTACATTGTGGCAAAACACACCATACAAAATCAGTCCCCCACACCAAGCCCTCCTATGACTCTTCCCCAGAAGAGGATACGCACCCTTGATTTTTCTTCCAGCAGCTCAATGCGGTTCGATACTGTGAAGATATTCTTTTTCCGCTTCAATAAAATATTTGTGACATCTTTTTTGGCCTTTTCCTTGACGTGGTCTCTCAATTTGAACCATTTCTTGGTCGCGCGTTGGTGGAGCTGCGAGATTTCTTCGGGGCTGAGTACGTTGGCCTTTTTCAGTTTGTTGAGCGCGGTCAGCGTGCTGGTCATCTTCATGCTCATCTTGTGCGGGTCTCCTCCAAGAGATGCTTTCGAGGAAGATACGCCTTGAGCCAAGTCGAGTACGGACTCATCGCTGTCATCGCTCATCTGGCTGCTATCGTCGTCATCGTCGTCGTCGTCGTCATCATTGCTCTCACTGCCATCGCCGTCATCGTCGTTCTCGAAATCATCATCGCCATCACCTTCGTCGTCTTGTTTCTCGTCTTGGGCTGGTTTATCGGCACCGCCGCTTGTCGCACTTGGCGCAGTGGCAACAGGAGATTGCACGACTGCGATGGCCACAGGTACGGCAACAGTGGGTGAGGGTGCCACCACGACTACCTCGGGTATTGCCATGGCTGCTGCGGTCTGCTTCTTTTTGATGCTTGCTTGCCTCTGCGTGATCGCCAGGCGAATGGATCCTTTGCCACTACTAGTGCGCTTCGTTGGCGACAGCTTTGCATCAGAAGTTGCTGCCGTGGTCAGTTTGCGTAGCGATTTCTTTGATGCTGCCTTGGTGATGACAACTGGCGCCGGTGTGTCTGGTGAGGTTGAAGAAGGCGGGTTTGGATTTACAGACTCACGAGTCACAATTGGTGGAGACACGACCGGCGCTGTATTCTCGACTGGCGTCGGCATAGCAGCGGGGGTGCTCACCTTTTGGCTAGGCTCTACCTCCTCAACTGTATCGGACTTGGTTAATACAGGCATGTTCACAGATGTGCTCGCGACGGACTCGATTTGTTGTATCGGTGCTTCTTCTACGGGTGGTGTGGACGCTTTGGGTACAGAAACTTGATGAGTAGGCTCTAGAAGGGCGGGTGATTCGACGATGGGGGTCGTGGCGATCGGACTCGCCAGTGCAACTGGCGGTGGCGATGGTATTTCCTCCATAACAGCGTCTTCATGTTTCACGCCTTCGGTTGCTTCCACACGTGGTGCATGTTCGTCTTTGTGGGTTTCTACATGCGGAACACTCGATGCCATGGCCGTTGAACTCCTCTCCACCACTTCGGGAGCATCCGCTACGAGGATATCTGCCTCCATGGGAGCACAGATAGGTGGCTCTTCCTGCTCCATCTTATGCTCCACGTACTCATCAGCGAGTACGTGCGTTGGCTGGGCGTCTGCAGTTGTGACTGGTATGGAATCTTCGACTTGCGCTGCAGAAATCGGTGTTTGTGCAACGGACGTTTCATGCGCAACGTAATCGGCTTGGGCGTCATCGGCATTGGCTGGTTCATCCACGGGATCAAACACTTCAGGCGTCAACGAGACATCACTCTGTTCCTCGGACAGTGGATCAACCGAGTCGTTTGGCGTCGCAGCTTCCTCGGCGAGGTCTGGCTGGTCGATATCACCACTAGCACTTGGTTCCTCTGGGATCGTCGTGGATGGTGCTGGATTTGGATCTGAATCTTCAAGCTGCCTTTTCGTCGGATCTTGACGCTCTTCGCTTGGCTCCTGCTCAACGTTAAGTTTTGCAACGAATTCTTCGGCTGGCTCCTGCGCAATGGGATCTTCAATGGAGTTGTCTACCTGCGCTTCGGCGATGGTTTCTTCTTGGTTGTCTGCTGCCTCTGCCGCAGTCTCTTCGACGACATCGTGTTTTGTATTTTCTTCCTGATGAAGTATCTCTTTCTTATCGTTCTTTATGGGCTCACTCGTAACTTCCGATGCATCGTGGTCTACGTGTGGCTGCTCCGCCACGGGCACAGCAAGTGGTGTCTCCACCACCTCTGGACTCGGCTCCACAACTGGATTACTCTCATTCTTCTTGTCGGGCGGCGTGTGGCTCTTTTTCTTCTTCGCTTTTTTCCCCTCCGTTCCACGCGGTGTTGTGGTTGATGACGGCGCTTGTGCTGCGACCGGAGACAGCGGTGATTGCGCCATTGCAGCGCCAAGTTCGTCAGGAGCTGTCGGCTTCCTTTTGTTAATGACCCTGGTCGCTCTCCTTCCTTTGCCTCCATCTTTGTGTTCAGTATCCGACTCGGGTGCTTGCGTGTCGGACACTGACGTGATCTGGTCCAAGATATTCGCGACCATGCCCGTCATGCGCATCTGCTTCTTCTTGTTGCCGCCCACGCCTACTCTCTTGACCACTGTCGTACCGAGCGCGCTTTGGTCGTCGTCGCCGCCTTCTTGTGGCATTGACCACCGGTTTGCGGATGACGCATCGTCATCACCATTGGCAGCCGTGCCTTCAATATTATGCGCCATGATCCGCAGCTTCATGTCGAGTTCGGTCATGCCAAACGACATCTCTGTCACCCAATGTTCCAGCTTGTCTACTTTACCACACACAAGCCGCAGGATGGACTCCATCGCCATGGCCTGCATACCCAGGTCTTTGAAGAGACCTTGAAAGATCTCCCGTGAGGCAGCGGATGACGACGATGGCAAGCTGCCATTATTATTGTTAGTATTCGTTGGAGTCTGCGAGTGGTGCCTGCTGTGGCCATCGTGGGATGGCGGCCCCACTTCCACTGGGTCCAACGGCGTGAGCTTCGCCATGGCTTGGTGCCTTTGGTCGCCGGTTCACGTTGTCTTCCGATATTGTACTTAAAATACGAACGTTTCATGAAGTGAACTTGGAAGGGTCGATCTCCAAGCTGAATCGTCGCTCATCTATCCCCGGTATTGACCAACCATAAGAAAGCCAAGCCGCCCAGTCAGTGGCGATGCGCCACCGTTTCCACATGGCGCTGCACTGGATCTTGCCCTTGTGGGTCGTGTGCTTCGCCTTATCGTGGTCAACTGCGTCAGCGGTAGTGCAATCGGGTCGCTTCCAGTTCGCACAGGCGACCTACACGACGACCACCGACTTTGGCGTTGCGCTTGTGGTGGTGCAACGGCATCTCGGGTCGGATGGCCGCGCTGCTGTCTATGTCTCGTCTCTCCCAATTGCCGGTGGCAATGCAGTCGCAGGCCGTGATTTCAAGCCGATTTACAACCACAGTTTGCTTTGGCAGGACGGTGACGACTTGGACAAAGAGCTGTACATTCGAGTCTTCAATGACGAATTACCCCAAGAGACCACCAAGAACTTTATGCTGTATCTCCATGACGCCAACGGCGCATCACTGAACACTGAAAGAAACCAAACGCGTGTCTTGCTTGCGCCGCCAGTCAATCGTGCGTTGGTTTCGCGATCATCCCTTGGCATCCGTTCATGAAGGCAACTGAGGTTGAACTAACGACTGTGGTCTGATGTTAAAAATCTCTGTAGTCTTGACTGGTTATTTCCGCTTTCTTCAGTCATCGATGGTGGCTACCGAGTCGTCCTCGTCGACGTTTGAGATCCCAGTACTGTGGGAAGGCGGAACGACCTCGAAGGCTCGGCTCGCCTATGAAATCATCTGCGAATCCGCGTGCGATCCAGACGACTACACAGTCCAGAGTGGTCCCATCCTCGAATGGACGCGCGGTGGGAATCTCACCCAGTCGATTCTCATCAACATCCCAGACGATGGAGTGTACGAACCGACTGAGACATTCCGAGTGCGGCTTCTACCACCGGGCGACCTCGCATCGCCCACAGTCGACCCTGTGGCAGATCCGTCGAGTGCGTTTTCACTTCCTTCGGCCACACTGGGCAATGTCACGGAAGTTCAAGTCACGATTCAAGGTCCCAATGATATCCATGGTGGCATCGTCCAGTTTGAAGCTCCTTGCTTTCCAGCATGTGTCAGCAATTCGTACTCTGTCATGGACGGTGGGCTCGTGCGCGCGTACGTGCAGCGCCGCAACGGCAGCGATGGCTTTGTCCAAGTGCGGGTCGTATCGGCCGATGGCTCGGCCCAAAGCGGAGTCGACTACAAGCCCGTGGACCAAATTCTGCGATGGGAAGAAGGCGATGCGACCACCAAGTTTGTGCTCGTCGACATCATCACAGGTGTCGTGCGCACGAAAGACACCCAGTTCCATCTTGAGCTTGTGGATATCCAAGCACTTGGCGATGCGCCAGCAGCATCATCAATCGTCGCAAGCTCGACGACGATTGTGCTCAAAGGACCCAGCAATATCGTGGCGAGTGAGGTCAATTTCGTTCGTCCCAGCCCGCTTCGAGAAGTTTTACGGTACCCAGATGTGCCGTTTCTGCCCTTCGTCACGCAATACGACTCTGGGATCCGAGTGTGTCCACGGATCGTGATCCAGAAACCAGGGACAGTGACTTTATATTTGCAACGCTTCTTCGGCACGATGCTACACACCCCAGCGAGTGTGGTGGTCAAGACAGTGGATGACACGGCCACCAGTGGTGTGGATTATGAGCCACTGGATCCAGCGGGGCTGAGTGTCGCGTGGGGAGAGACCGACGATCTGACAACCACGAAGGCGATCACACTCAAAGTGCTGGATCCGCCAGTGTATTACACAGAGCGTCGGTCGTTCTTTGTAGAGATTGCATCCGTGACCGACGTGGCGCTCGGTCTTTGCTACTCTGTTGAAGTCATATTAGACAGTGTGAGCCAAGTGCCTCGGGTCACATCTTTCAGCCTGGATATGGACAGCGGTACTCTCACTGTCCAGACCAGTGATCCGGTGATGGCAGCTACGATGGACCCCACCGCGTTTGTTTTACAAAGTGACGCCGTGGGAACGGATGAACGCTTCCAACTGAGCCAACAAAGCACGACAGCAAGCCTGGACGGCATGACGATCACCATCACACTCGGCAAGGACGACTTGAATTCGCTCAAGCGGTTCCA
Source organism: Pythium monospermum (assembly GCA_023336165.1). NCBI lineage: Eukaryota > Oomycota > Peronosporomycetes > Pythiales > Pythiaceae > Pythium > Pythium monospermum. The sequence goes on from JAADWJ010000069.1 coordinate 43,742, forward strand.
ACGGCTTGCCAAATCGTCCAAGACGACGTTTCTCAGTGTGGCGCCTGGCGCGTTTGACTATATTCTGGAAAGCTGCACATCCCCCGGACTCACGGCTTGTGCGCACGCTCGGTTTGGCGGCATTCCATTGACAAGCGCCTTGGCCGTGGTCAGCTTCACGCCAGACACCACCAGACCGGTTCTTCTCAGCTTCACCGTCGATTTGCCTCAACGCGTCATGAAACTGCGGTTCTTCGAGCCAGTGGACCACACGACCATCCGCCTTGAAAGCTTGGGGTTGTCGGACACGGCGACTGCGATCGACCTGCGGTATCTTTCCTCCAAGTCGTCGCAAGTGTTTCGCCCATCGCCCGACCCACTCAGCGGCGTCTTGCTGAACGACGGCAACCCACTGCCACATGATGCGACCTACATCACGATCCTCGTGGGCCACAGTGACCTCGCGTCACTGAAAACCGTGGGCAATGGCCAAATTGGACAACAAGTAGCGTCCACGTTTCTCACCATTGGCTCGGATTTTATCTCGGATTTCAGTTCGCCGCCAAACAGTGTCATCGCGATCCAGACTTCGCCAACAGAGTTTCTTCTGCAAGTGGCCGCAGCGGACTGCTCACCATGTGCGGCCAATACATTTGCATCGAGTTCGTGCTCCGATATGAAAGACCGCGTTTGCACCGCATGTACGGTGTGTCCGACCAACTCGTACGCTCTCGTGAGCTGCACGGCCGTCCAAGATACCGTTTGCTACCGTACGTTTGTTGGTTGTCTTCTATACTGAGCGACGGTGGCTTTCACTGACAATATATTTTTCGCTTTATCTCTGCAGCGTGTACCGAGTGCTTTGGCAGCCAGTACGCTTCCACGGCCTGCAGTGCGACGACCGACCGCGTGTGTTCGTCGTGTACGCGGTGCACGTTGGAGGAATACGAGGCATCCCCATGTGCCAATGGCCAGAACCGCATTTGCCGCACGTGTGACTCGTGCACACTGACCAAAGACCAACAACGGCTTTGCAATAATAGCAAACGCTGGAAGCGTCGACAAATGAAAGCACCCTACGGATGCCCGACAGCCGACCAGCAGTACCGGACTTTGGAGGCGCGACTGCAGCGAGCCAAGTCGAACCGCTGTGGCGCTGGGCGCTGTTCTTGCACAGGGAATCTGCCAGGCAATTACAACCCCAATGGCGCGAGTTTCCCAGACGATATCCGATGCACGGGTCCAGAGGTGTATGGTATTGATATATAAAGTTATGACAATGGATCTAGTATGATGAAATAATGTGGGTTGCCTCTTCTTTACACATGTGCTGTTGGCCGTGCGTGGGGCGGTAAGCGGATCTCGTAGTATTCGTACCGCAGCTCTTTCGAGTCTTGGACCGTGTCGAGCAGCACGCTGCCATCGACCAGCTTGTCGACTTTGGTGATGGTGTACACCAAGTCGGACTTGGCCAGCTGGTCGTGGAGGTAGTGGACACCAAACCGGCTATGCGCGTCCGCGTTCATGAGATACGCGACGCCGTGGGGCGCGAGGCGGTTGCGAAGGACGCGAAGAAACCCATCGGCGGTGCTTGGCTCGCAGATGATGTCGCATCCGATCACGACGTCGACTTTTGGCTTGAGATTGCCCGATGGGCCGTTGATACTCTCGAGCGAGTCCCAGTCCAGGCTCTCGACCGTGACCTCGGGCTTGGATGGGTCCAGTGCGTGGGTGAAGGCGCGGTTCAATGCGACGTTGTACTCGAGCGCACGGCACGTGTCGTCTTGGTAGTCGGTGAGGACCGTGCGAGAGGCGTACCGAGACGCGACGATGCCACCGAGCCCGAGCCCGCTGCCGACTTCGAGCACCGACTTGCCGTCAATCAGCTCACGGTGCGCGTGGATCCACCGCGCAAGAACCCGCGCAGCGCCCCATAGCAAGTACCCTGTCTTAGGCTGGCCGGTCATCCGCGTGGGCACTTGACGAATGAGAATGGAGAATGGCTCGCTGTTTTTCTGGTCGTCACGAGTGTCCACGGGCAAAGGTACAATCAACGGGAAGGCGTGCTTCACCGTGCCCAGTTGACGCGCACTGGGGAACAGAAAAAGAAAAACAAGTGAGCAATGAGGTAGGTAGGTGCCTCTTTCAATGGTGTGGCTGATTACCGGTGTGGGAATGCGATGCCTACTGGCGTGACGAGGCAGCTTGTGCAATTCGCTACGACTTGAGCAGCAGCCTACGCGTGCCATTACCAGTTAGAGAGGAATGCAAACATTAGAAAAGGCCATGGGGCGTGCGAGAGCGTTGGAGCCTCCAAACGCACATCCTGGATGAGGTCGCTGTCGTGTTCCATGAACCGCAAGAGCACTGGATGTGTGCCAATTCGCGCTGCAAGGGGAAGAAGAAAACACAGTGGGAAAAGATGAGTGCTCTGCTCGACATCATGGAAACAAACAGCCAAATCACAATTCCCCACCGATGAAAATGGCATTGTCTTCGTCGTTGATGACGTCCGCGAACAGCATGAGGTGCTGGGTATCACAAAATGCGCAACAACAACAACAACAAGAGGTTCAGTGTCGGCCTGTAGCTTCAGCTTGTGCTCTCCGTGGGTTCATTCACTGTCTCGGGTCAACCCACCTCGTACATGATCTGGTTCTGAACTTCCGAGGGCTCTGCGATTTTCAGAAACGCTTGCATCTGTGCGAGCGCGTTTTCCAAGTATCCAGCTACAAAAATTGAGAAAAACCCATCGGTCAGCACAACGATTCGTTGTTGGTATTGTAATGGTTTGCTTGTTTTCTGCTGCGGAGTTCGCACCTTTCCCAAGCACACATCGCCCATAGGTCGTCGCAGCCAATTCACGGAGGTGCGCACTCGGCACATCGTCCACGGCCTGTGCAGCAGTGAGCCGCGCATCGTCGATGGCGCGTTGGAACGACATGGGTGCTTTGGTTTCCGGAAGATATTCCAGCAACACTCAGACGGCTCCGTGACGATGGAATCAGAGCAGTGTGGCTGCACTGCTGACGTTGCTGGTTGCCATTCAACTGGACGGACGCAACGCGTTTCATTGGGCAGTTACACGGTATCAGATCTGAGCGAACCGACGCGACGTGCGTCACTAAAAGTCAGATGTCCATGCTTTGAATTGATTGGCAAGAAATAGGTGTAGCATCCGGATATAAGCCAATAAAAACGCGACCTTGGCCAACATGGATACATTTTGAGAAAAAAGCCACGTTGAAAGCTACACCAGCCTCCGCCTCTTACTTCCTGGCTCCTCCACTGTGGCCACATGGAGTGGTAGACCGTAGCAAACTGCTGCAAGGCCGTTGAGGTACTGTAGCTTGCAGAGTCGACGCGCACGTTGGAGAGCGACAGACAGCGGCAGCTTTTTGTTGTTGGGTGACGGCGCGAGCAGCCATTCTTCGAGGATCGCCTTGCTCATCAAGTCGACGTCTCTATCCGTGACATCCCAGAGCATCGCCAACACGGCTCGGCTTCCGGCTTGCAAGTACGAGAGAACGGCACCATTCGGACCGAACACACCTTCCCGTTCCAGGCGACCGCTACTGCAGCCAAAAAGAAGAGCAGCGGCACACCCTTGGTCTCGCAACGCAGCGATCTTGTCGCGGTAAAAGTATTTCTCACCAGACCCGTGGCCAGAGTAGATGAACAGATCCGACTGCACGAGAAAGTCTTGGATGGTATCTTCGTCTGGCACAGTCCCGACGATTCCACGCCATCCAAGATCCGCTGCCCCTTTGTTGAAGATCGGCTCAAGATTGCGTTGTGTGGACTTGAGATCACCACCTGGGTTGAGTAGGTACGACACGCGGGTCGAGTCGACCTCAACAGTGGCTGCGTTCAGTCGTTTCACGTTGTTCTGGAGAATTAATTCGATGGACGGCATACGAGTCACCGGGCGATTTTGTAAGACATCAAGGCCTTCCCACGGAAATTGCTCCAAGCGGTGATGGAGGATGAGAATGATCGAGCAGCTCTTCTCAGCACTTGATTGGGAGCTGCCGCCGTGGCCTCGAACCACGGACAGTAGTCGCTGGCGAACGTCAGCTGGAATCGCGATGTTTTCCTCCACGGAGATATGGTCCACACAGTGGAGAATCTCGCTGTCAACAAGTGTGGCTTGTGATGTTGCGACAGCCATCAACAGCCACACGCTGCGACGTGACAACGAATTTCTTGTTGTCGATCCTTGCAGTAGAATTGCAGTGGCTTCGTCAATGATCGTTTGAGAGCCATTCACAACATCCATCTCAGGCATGTACGTCAACAGTGCTCGCCAGAAGCTCAGCTTTTCCTATAAACCACACACAGAGGCTATCAGAAAAAAATGCTCCAAATTCGATGGAAAAAAAACATCCGCGTGGTCCAGCTAGCTCACCTGCATCTTGCCCATGAGACCTCCAAGCTGGACGTCGAGCTCGTTGCGTGTGCTCCACCACTGTTTCTTCTGCTCTGGCGTATACTCTTCAGCGCCTTGTGCGGTTACTCCAGATAGTGTGACCCTATACGACATGGCAAAGACACCAGCAAAAATGAGAAGCGTGGTCTCACTCTTGATAGAGCTGGAATCACTCACCTTGATGCTGCGATGAGGTCGCATAGTTCCTGGATGCATCCCTCCCATTTCACACTTCCGAGCCAAAATGAGACCGGTTGACATCCATTCGTCTGCAAGACACAAAAGGAACAGTTAATATTTGATGCAATCATCAACCATTTCCCCGTTTTCGTTACCTACCGGAATGATGGAGAGCGTGAGGTCGGCCGACGACCCAACCGACAACGAGACGATGAGCCAATCAGACGGGAGCTCATCGCCGATACGACTGGAGATGCTGGTGGCCATTTCTTGTGCTGACTTGGATCGATGAACACCTCCAACACCAGCAACATTGTAGGCTGACAAAAGTCCTGCGGCGACGCAGCTCGCATTTGCACCTGTTTTGTCCAGGCTCTTCTGAGTCCCCCATTGTCCTTCAGTCTCCGAAATCAGTAAATAGACCTGACCCATGGTGAGGCGAACTTCTTGACTCAAGTGTGCGATTCCCATGTGATCACACCGAACAAACACATCGTTCATGAGTGTCTTGAGCTTGTCTAGAGGCAGAAATGCCTTGGATGAGGTTGGAGAACGCAACAAAAACAGACTTGCCTGCACGAGCTGGCAAGTCGCAAGTGCGCCTTCCACGAGATCGGAACATTTGCCGATTGCACGCTTGTGGTTCTTCAATGAACTGATCAAGATATCAATCTCCGAGTCTGAAGAGGCCCACAAATTCAGCGACTGCAGCTTGAGTTTGACGATTCGGCGGTGGCATCCACAAACAACAATGTTTGCACCTGGTGTGCGCCGAACCATCGACTGCAGGAGTGAGAGCGCTCCGTGGTACTGCGCATTGGCTTGGTCCGTCGCACCGTCGAGCATGTGCAAGTCACCACGTTGTAACTGAACTTCACAGTGTTGAGTCACAACACTGTCATCCACATCAGCTACTGTCGTCGCCTCATCCATTTGGTCGTCCCAGCGTGAAGAAATCAGCTGATGCACCGCCGTCGCGTGGCTCGTGCGTTCAGCGAGCAGTTGCAGCTGGGCAAACTCAAAGTATGGTCGATTCCGTGTCTCGACAGGCACGACACCACCCACAAGTGTCATGGCCTCTGCGTAATAGATCGACGATCGATGAGGTCGGTTTGATAAGGCATACAGCGATGCAATCCGTGACAAGATCAGCTTGGCAGCGAGTAAAATGTCCCACGACCAACATTCGATCGCTTGGAAGTACACCAAGTGAGGAGTTTGCTTGACCTCGATGCTCCGCTTCCCAAGAGCGGCTACGACTTGTTCTGGCAGCTCCAGATGTGTCCCATCTGCATCTGCGACCCCCACTTTCTTGGAGATTCTCCAGCAAATGGACAACGCTGATTTGGCCTCCCGGATGGCGTCTTCCAGCTCGCCTTCTTGAAATACAACTTCGGACAACGCAACACAGAGAGCAAGCTCACGCATTGCTACTGCTCGGTAGAGGTGCGTGTCATCCGAGCTTATCCGAACGGCCGAGCGAAATTCTTTCATCATCGCGGTGGCTTCTTCTATGTGTACCCTTGCCTGAACAGGATCCCGACCGCTGGTGGACGTCAAGCAGAGACCTATCTCGGCATCGATGACTCGAAGTTGGAGCACACCAACATCATGTTCCTCCGTGGTTGACGACCCATCTGGACTTAAAGCGTCGATGGCGACGTCTCCATTTCCGTTGTAGATATACGAGTTCTGTAGTAGCTGACTGGGAAGACCGGTCGCAAAGTCCACACATGCGCCATGTGCGCCATCATTTGCAACTGCTTTCACTTTAGACAACAGACGACGTGCTTGAGTTTCCAGTTGAATGTGCGACATCAACGAGAGAGCGTAGCTGACTGCATCCAAACACGTCACGACACCACGTGTGTCGAAGAACGACGTGTAAAGAGCGCGCGCACCATGGGACACGAAATCGATTGATTGCCATATCAGCAGGCACTGTTTGGCGTCACTCAAAGCATTCGCTTCAGTCACGGCCACCGCTGTCGGGATTTCTTGCTGTCGATTTGCTGCATATCCCATCATTTGACAGATCTCGAGTGTGAGTACACCACGCCAGCCGTAGCATCCGCCGATAGTGGTGCTGCTCGATGGCAGCAGCTCGATTGCCTGGGTCAGCATGTCAAGCGCTGGGAACAGTGTCAACGACGCTTCGACAGCGTTTCTCGTCACATAGTAGATAGCGAAAGCACGTTTCCGCACGCCAAGCGCGTTCAGAACGAGCAGCGTAGCTCGCCGTTCTTGGTTTGTCGTACGTCCTTCCTTGTCCCACATGTACTGCCACACCGCCTTCTCGATCGCGCCGCAGACTTGAATCGATTTGCAGGTGCCGTCCGTACTTACGGTTCGCTCCGAGTCAGAATTTTCGTCAGTACGTTGACGAAGCTGGTCCAGCAACCGTGTCCCGACGCGTTCAAACGAGAAGCAGAACAGCCGAAGTGTCGATAAGATTTGTTCCTCCCCAACTCCTCGCGTTTTCCACGCCAGTGCGATACTCTCACACAAGGATCTCACGGTATCCACCGCGACAGCTTCATGATCTTGACCATTCTTGATGGCCTCATGTGACTGGAATTCGTCCACTATCGCATTGGCGTACTTGTCGAGGTTCCCGCTGTTGACTAGCGCCGCTGGTCCCGTTTCACTCGCGTACAAAATCGCATGGCCGTGGCATTTCCTTGACTTGGACAGATCACCTTCTCTACGTAAACTGTACGCAAGCAACGCAGCAATCGCATCCACCTTGAGACTTGTATGAGCTGCCACAAGTTGCCCTGATTTGCTGGCCAGTTCGTCACCACACAAGACGTGCTCAAGGTAGTTTTCCGCAAGCGCAAAAGCCGACTCGAGAGACAACACGACCAACGCGTGTTGATCCTTTTTGTAGAAGTGAGCAGCGCATCCATACGCTTCCCGGGCGATGGCTTGCAAATCTCCGATCAGTGATGGCAAGGAGGCTTGAGGTTGAGCTGTGTCGGTCATGACACCATCCAGAATCCGCTGGAGTTGACGGGTGCTCTTGTCCATCATACTCAACCAGTGAGTTGATTCTTCTGTCGAACTGGCATTCATGATTTGCCTCGCACTGAGTGTCACAGCAAGACGATGCACACGTCCTTCGCATGCCATGAAAGAGTGTTGCAGCGCGCTTGCCATATTTGATACGCGGCGAATCGACGCCAGCAAATCTGCAGCGACACCAAGGCTGTAAAAAGAACGATACAAGGATACCAACCTCAGTAAGAAAAAAGAAAAAGAAAAATGCCCGAAGCACGATCATTCTCATACCTCGACAGGATGATGGCTGACACGTTTGCTGGGCTCTTTTCCTGCCCCACCACGGCGCTAAATAGTCTTGTTGTTGTTTTGCGGACCGTTCTCAACACAAAGTTGAGCAGCATGTCGGTCCATTCGATGACCCCTTCTTGCACCGCTTTGTGAGCCTCCACGAAGCCACTCAAATATACACCCGTCGGCTCCACCCACGATGATGCCGCACCCTGCTTCTGAGGGACGCCATCCAGCATAGCAACCATCAAATCGCGGTCTTTGCTCGCTACTTTCGAGTGAAATTTATCCATTGTAAAGATCTGTCGCAGCTCTTTCTCGCTTGGAAACGCCGTTGAATTTGCAGCGCCGAGCCGTTTCTCCACAACAATGCATCCGACTATCACCCTCAAGCACCCAGCGACCACGATTCCTGCTGCTTTAACGCCAGACGCGTGATAGATCCCATGGTGGAGAACCGTTATCGCGTCGATAGCGTGGCATGGGGTACCCGGTGGGGGGATCGCTTCACACACAGTCGAAAAATGCTCAAGCCAGTGAATATAGTCCCACTGGAGCGATGAAGTCTATTCACAAGATTTCACGATCGTCAACACATCCATGGCTGCACGTTCGCACGAGATAGCAAGGGAACTTACCGTGAATATGTCTGTTGTCGACTTTCTTTGCTCCAGTAGCGCATTGGCGGACCGCAGATAAAACGCACTGACGATACCTCCGTTCGCCTTCTCTTTTTGATGAGCTTCCTTTTTCTCATGCTGCACACCAACACGATGAACCTACGAGTTGTCCACATCAGCAAATCTTCACACACAGAAGCGTTTTCCATTCTTTCATTTGCTCAGCTCACCTGTTGAATGAAGTAGACATTGGAATATGCGGGGCACTTGAGCATGAATGACAATGCTGCCGAGCGAAACAAGAGTGATCGATCGACTTGTTCAGATGACGGTTTTTGATGGGCGGCGTCGACTGCAGCTGCGCATTTCCACAACACTCGAAACAGTCGATCGCTGAAAGACGCAGGCAGCTTGGGATCGACGCCAGGGATCCGACCGAGGTGACTTATCCACGGCTCGATCGCTGTCGCGATTGCTAGTATGGCCTACAAGTCGTCGCCGTCAATAAGTAACTGCCCATTGTAAACCTGAGCCACATGTCAGCAAGGCAACGTACACCATTTTTGCTGGCAGCAAGGAGCATATTGACAGCAGCATTCACGAGACTGATGAGGAACCTTGTGTACTGCAGCGTATGAAAACTGTGTGGCGCTGGGAAAGTGCATACATCCACCAAATCCTCGAGCTGCAACGAAGGATTGGGAGACTGGATCAGTGGATCCACACGTCGCATGATCGGCGAGTCCGCCAGCCCGAGCTGTTCCTGGTTCAGCTGTGTACACAGTACACCGTGGCGATGCCACAACCGAATATGAATGGCTGCAAAGACCCACAGTGCACTCGTCGTACACTGGTACAAACAGCAATAATTGTCAGATTCGAGATGCCTGTCACTTGTAGCCAGCTGTCTATGCACGTACTGCGGGGATTTCGCTGAGTTTCTTGGCCACTTGATACAGCATATTCTCCAAAACAAGTTCACCCAACTGCATGAGCGGTTCCAGTTGGCAAACGATACTCAGCGCCAATGTTCCGAGGTCGAGCGCACTGATAATATCGCTTTCAACGGCCGTATTACTGTTGGGGTCGCCGCCACCGATATACAACTTAATCACGCTCTGCGCGACCTTGGCAGCCACAAGCGCCCATTGTTTGTCGCTCGATTTTGATTTGGACGGGTCTTTCTTTTTCGCACTTGCAGTCAAAGCCGCAGCACTCATGATGCCGTCACGTCGAGGATGCCGCTGTTGGAGAGCGAATTGAAGGAGCATGGCCGGGGTGTTATCAGCGCTTGAACTCGCGGTGGACTCCAATTCTGCGATGTTTGTTTGCAGTAATAGACGAAGAGTCTTGTCAGCATCCCCTTTGGTCTGTATGAGCGACAGGATTTGCTTCTGGATTGCTGCATCGGGCACCACATCCTTGCGGTTCATCGTCGGCTTCACCACTCACGTTTCAATCCCGCCAAAATTGAAATGCAATTTCAATTTACGGTTAAGTTCGCATTGGAATGCGTTAAGTTCGTTGTAAAAAACATGCAATCTGATTGGTGGAAATACGCGATTCTAACGCAATTTCCGACACGAAAATGATGAAAGCTTCACCACGACGACACCGGATCTTGCTTTGTGCAAGCGGCAGTGTCGCGACGGTGAAGATCCCAGAGCTAGCAGTCAAGCTTCATGGACACGCAGATGTATGGTTGCATCAATTGATGCAACGTGGCACTTTTTTCTGCTGACAATGACCGCTTAATCAATGGATAGGTGAAAGTCGTCGTGACCAAAGCGGCCGATTTCTTTCTTGCTCGTGCCAAGGACTATGATCCTGTTAACTATGCGCGGTTTGAGGCTCTGCGCGACTGCGTACCTATCATTCGAGACGATGATGAGTGGGCGTCGTGGAACGTTGTCGGCAACCCAGTCCTCCACATCGACGTACGTACATTAATCTTTTGGGCTACAGTGGTCTGGTGATTTGGCTCATGTGGGATGATGTAACACTGTATTTGCCTCCAACGGCAGCTTAAAGACTGGGCAGATGTCATGGTTCTCGCTCCTCTCTCAGCTAACACCCTCGGCAAACTTGCAAATGGCCTATCCGACAACCTCCTTGTACGTTTTTGCTGCCAGCTTGTTGAGATTTTTGAGAGAAGCTGACCATCTCACCCCAAAACACCTCGCTGCTCTGCTCTTAGACATGCGTGGCCCGAGCATGGATCATGTCAAAGCCTTTTATTTTCGCTCCTGCAATGAACACTGATATGTGGGACCACCCAATGACTGCGCGTCATCTGCGCGTGCTGGAAGAGCTGGGGTACACAATGATATCTCCCGTCGAGAAAAAGCTTGCATGTGGTGTCGTTGGTACGCGCACTGCATTCCATTTCTTCACGAACAAACATATATTTCGTGCATTTGTTTTTCTATCAGCCCTCTCACATTTATTCAACGCACACTTCTCTCATCTAGGAACAGGCGGGTTGGCGCCGGTGGACGACATTGTCAATTTCGTGATGAGCAGATTAGAGATGCCATCCTCGTGAGAGTTTTTGATGACCCTCATAGACGGGAATCTCTTCTGGTTCTACAATACCCTCAATCATTAAAATGGAGTAGTATTTTGAACCATGGTCGCGTTGACGTCGAAAACTTTCCCCAGTGCTTTAAATGCAGCAAGCTCCACTTGCTCCATGGTGACATCGGGTTGCAGTCGCTCAACGCTGGTCACCGCTCGGTCTTCAATACCACACGGGATGATCCGGTCAAATGCAGTCAAGTCTGTGGTGGTATTGACGGCAAACCCATGCATTGTGATCCACCTGCTGGCATGCGTACCCACTGCAGCGATCTTCTTGAGCTCGCCACCTTCTTGTACCCAAACACCCGTCAGCCCATCGACGCGCTGGCCGTGGATGTCAAATTGCGCGAGCGTTTGAATCACCATTTCTTCCACTTGACGAAGGTACCAATGCAAATCCTTCTTGTGGAAGTTGAGATCCAGAATCGGATAACAAACGAGCTGACCTGGTCCATGGTATGTGACTTCTCCACCTCGGTCGACTCGGATCAACTTGAGCGCATCGATCTTTGGATCAAACTTCACGTTCTCCATAGTCGCGCCACGTCCGAGCGTGTACACACTTGGGTGCTCGAGGAGCAGCACGACGTCATGGTCGAGCGGCGCTCCTTCACGCGAGGCGACGATTCGTTGCTCGATCAACTGTTTCTGCCAATCCCACGCTGTCTCGTACTCGACGCTGCCCAGTCGATACGCGATGCACTTCCGAGGAATGCGTGCCGCTGCATGGTCCGAGTAGCTGCGCTTGAATGGGTGTAACACACACAAGCGGCGTGACGCGGTGCGCAGCATTTGTGTGGCGCAGGTGCTAACCATCGGAATTCTCGTTGGCGCGAAAAATGACATGTCACTCGGACGGGTAATGAGCGATTACAGCATTCCCTGACTTGACCGAACCCATGATATCGAATCCCTCTTTATTTAGATCAATTCAGGTTTTGAAGTGTTCTGAGATTCAACCACTTAATTTGATAACCGTCTCAAAAGCATATGTCCAGTTGGTCGCATCAGGCCAATTATTTGTGACAGTTGCATTTTTGGCAACTTCCCAGGCCGTGTCATTGCTCATTGTTGAACCCACCACGGACCGCAACGACGCTCTCATTCATCACAGTATTGCCCGACGAGCACCATGGACACGATGCTGCGCGCACTGCGTGAGTATGAAGGACGGAATGCATCAGAAGTAGCCAAGTACAAAATCGCAGAACCGTCCGCTCTCCTCGAGAATGTGAATCTACACGACTATCAGCTTGAAGGTATGCGCTGGCTGTTGAGCAAATACGCGCAAGAGTTGAACCCAATTCTCGGAGACGAAATGGGTTTGGGCAAGACACTGCAAGTGATCGCCTTCCTCACATCGTTAATGGATGCTGCGAAGAAGAAACAGCACAATGCGCCACAAGCAGTCGCGGAACAGTATCTGATCGTGGCACCGTTAAGTGTTGTACCCAATTGGGTGGAACAGTTTGGTGTCTTTGCGCCAAGCGTCGACATACAAATGTATGCAGGATCAAAAGACGAGCGCCGTGCCGCACAAGATGGTATCAAGCGCCAAGTAGGAGGAAGTGAAGCGATGGTCGTCGTGACTTCGTACGAGACGCTGCTCGCGGATGTCACTTTCTTTGGTGGGTTGAAATGGAGTGTCATGGTGCTGGATGAAGGCCATCGACTCAAAAACCCGAAAGGACTTTTGTATACATCGCTTCAGACCAAGTTGGTTGTGCCACGCAAAGTGATTTTGTCAGGAACGCCGATCCAGAACGATCTACGCGAACTGTTTGCGCTGCTGTCACTTCTGAATCCCACGGTGTTCACGGATGAGAAGACCTTTGAGGACGCCTTTAAGCCGTACTTCTCAGCGAAAAACCAAGTTCTCAAAGACAGCAAGCCTCGCGACCGAGCCTATGCAGTGGCGGAGGATCAGATGCGGCAGCTTTTGTCACCTCTCCTCTTGTTGCGCACTGTGCAGGACGTCAACAGTTCGTTTTCGCTTCCACCGATCTCGGAGATCGTGGTGCATACGCCCATGTCGCCGATGCAACGGGAATATTACAAGGAAATCGTCGCCAAGAACAGTGACGCGCTGAACAGCATCGCTGGCACTCGTGGCTCCCAAGTCTCACTGATCAACATTCTGCCACAACTGCGCAAAGCTTGCAATCACCCGTACATGTTCCCTGGCTCCGAGCCAGAGCCTTTTTGTGAAGGCAGTCACTTGTACGAGAACAGCGGTAAGCTGTACGTGTTGCACCACTTGCTGCCAAAGCTTCGCGACGAAGGACATTGCGTGCTGCTATTCAGCCAGTCGCCTCCTTTCTTGGATATCATTCAAGATTATCTTACTTTTGAACGGTTTTCGTATGAACGCATCGACGGGTCAGTGCGTGGCAAGGAGCGCTGGCAAGCCATCGATCGATTTCGCAGCAGTCCGGATACCTTCGTGTTTCTCATCAGCACCCGCTGCGGCGGGGTCGGGTTGAATCTCCAGCGTGCCGACACTGTCATTTTTGTCGACTCTGACTACAACCCTCAAGCGGATCTTCAGGCAGTTGCTCGTGCGTATCGCCTTGGACAGACCAAACCCATCCACGTCATCAAGTTTGCCAGCGCCAACACCGTTGAAGAAATCATTTACCGTCGTGCACTGAAAAAGATGCGGATGGCCGATAAAATCCGTAACTGTGCGCGAGACAGTGGTGATGGGAGCGATGAAGGCGGGAACGAAGGCGACGAAACCAAAGAAAGTCTCGTGGAATTGATCCAGTTTGGGCTCCACCAGTTACTCGATGTGAAAGACAGTGATGCACTCACCGAGCCATTGGACGAAGCGTATGTGGCGCATATCCTCACACGCAAGTCGATGGACGGCGAGACAGCAAGAGATCAAGCGGACGAAGACTTGGACGATGCCGCTGGTGATGTGCAGGATGAGAATATGTACTATTTTGAAGGAGAAGACTATTCAACATCGGATGCCAAGGCGAAAGATGCTCAGCTATTGCAGCAGCTCTGTGCCGCTGGGGTTGGAAGCCGCAAGAAAGGACCAGTGACACGTGGCAAGCGATACGTTGGCGAAGAGGATGAGGATGAAGACGACTCGGATGAAGCTGTGGAAGTCGATGAAGCTCAGCTCGCCATAGATGCAGCCGAAAAGGAACGGCGAAAACAAGAGCGCCAGCAACAATTGCTTGACAAGAAACTCGCGAAGTGGCGCCGCAACAAGTATACGTCTTTGGCCATCCAAGATAGCAGTGGTGTTCCAGCGAGCGAAGGCGACAGCGATGACGGTGATGCTCTGGTGGATCGCAGCGTCCGAGTCCGATTTCTCTCCGGTGACGCGAGTCGCCCACGCTGCGCCCCACGAGATACCGCACCAGCGATCATCGTCCATTGTGTGGACACCAGCGGTGTTTGGTCAACTCGTGGATTTTTTCGTTCGCTTGCTGCACTATCGCCAACCATCCAGCAGCAATACGAAGCGGCGGCGCGAAACGATGACCTTAAACTTGGGCAGGCGCATCTGATCCCTGTCCGTTTGAATGCCAACCAAGGCAGTGGTGACGAGGATGAGGACGATGACCTTAGCTCATTGATGACTCCTAGTTCAATTTCCACACGCGAAGTGTACGTGTGCTTGCTTGTCGTCCAGGGTTTCGTCAGCTCGTCCAAGAACAGCAAGCGCTTGAAGCTCAATCGCCATGCGGCGACTCCTCTTGTTCGCGTTGGCAAATCCACACAGTTCCGTCTTCACGCGCTTAAGAAGTCTCTGGAGGCTCTAGCTCAGCGCTCCATCGCTCTGCGTGCGAGCGTTCACATGCCACGCATTGGCTACGGCACTGCCAACTTCAACTGGTACGCCGTCGAGCGCATCATCAAAAGGCAATTGTGCGAGAAAGGCGTGCCAACGAGTATTTACTATTTCTCTCCAAATAGAAGACCTGTGGGTCCGTAGAGTCCCGGGTTTTGTAAAATCAAACAAACCCATACCCATAATGGGTTTTAATCCAAGAGCTCTCAAACCGGTTTTAGTGGAGTTTTTTTTTTTTTTTTTTTG